>NCSK02000055.1:0-142786 GCA_002276475.2 Chlorociboria aeruginascens | reverse complement strand
GGGCAGTTGGTGGCAGAAGTGGGGAGTGAAGCAGGTGAGGCGGCGGGAGGAGAGGTTTCAGCGCGAGGTTATTAGTGGGGAGAGGATGGCTGCTGGTAGTGGTAGGGGGGGGGAGGAGGGATGTGGTAGATATGGAGAATAGGGCGGTAGAGGGGATTTATTGGGTGGTTATTGATGATAAGGTTGATAATGATGATGGTGGTGTGGATAAGGGGGCTGAGGAGTGAAGGGGAGTTTTGGAAGTTAGAAATGTCGTGATTTCTCGTTTGGCGATTTTATATCTTATATTTATATTAACGTCGTTGGTTTATTAAGGATAGGATAGAAGGAAGGTATCATGACATTATCTTGGACAAGTCTTAAGAATGTGGAAATTTGGCGGCTCGCATCATAAGATGTTGTAATGATTAGGTGGGTACTTCAGAAACTTTACATGAAAGTGATGGTCTCACTTAAACATATAAAAAAGCAGGATTGTCACTCAAAAGGCCTTTCTTTCTTGGTTATATTCCATTAATAAACCTGCATTCAGGTTCTAACATCCACGAATCATGTATTCTGCAATACAAAGTCTGATTGATACCAGGAATGAAACACTCTAGACTTGGAAAGTATCATCAACTTTTCCCTCCTTGATGCATCCTTCTAAAAACAAGCCTTCGCCTCAACACTGTACATTTTAAGCACTAAGGAAGTCGCAGAAAAAATACATATTGGTATCCCCCCCGAGCAAGAAAACAAGGCATTCGGGTAGAAAAGCCGACAAGAATAGGAACCATGGAGAGAAAGTAGACGATGAATCTATTGGGGAATGGGATGGATATCACCAGACGACGACGGCATGGCTTTCTCATGTGGAGTTTGATGGTCGCCCGAGAACTTACTACTCCTCCCATCAATATCATTCAATACTTCTCTCGTCAACTCTACATAATCGTACGCAAACTCTCCAATCTCAGCATCGTCAATACCTATAATCTCAGCATCTTCCGAGGCACGGAGAGAGAATCCAGGAATGAGGTTCAGGACGAAGAGGATGATGCAGGTACCACCGAATGAGTAGACACCTCCTGAGATGGAATCGGCGAGTTGATAGCCGAGTTGGATGTAATGGTGGTTGAGCCATCCACCCGGGATCTCGGAGAAGCCGTCGAGATGGGCTATGTAATCTGCAGCGAAGAAAGCAGTGAGGATATTGCCGATGAGTCCCCCAATGGCATGAACAGCGAAAATATCAAGCGCGTCATCGACTCTCAGGAGGAACTTGAGTTTAGTGGCATAGTTAGCGCCAGCAGCGCCAACGACACCGTAGATGACAGCGGACCAAGCTGGCACGAAACCAGAACCAGGAGTGATAGCGACCAGACCTGCGATAACACCCGAACAGAATCCGACCGTGGACCACTTCCTCTCCAGACGATAATCCAACACGCACCAAGTGATACCTCCTACGCAAGCAGCTAGGTTGGTCACGACGGCGGCCATGACAGCACGCATGTTGGCTGCGAGGGCAGATCCAGCATTGAATCCAAACCAACCGACCCAGAGGAAGACCGTTCCGATCACGATGTGCGTCACATTGTGGGGACGATAATTGAGCTCGTGCGTGCCGTGACCCCTCCGCTTGCCCAACATCAGAGAGTATGCTAGAGCCGCACAGCCCGACGAGATATGCACGGGCGTCCCACCGGCAAAGTCCAAACCGCCCATCTTGAAGACCCAACCGGAAGAGTTCCATGTCCAGCAGGCAATAGGATCGTAGATGAGGGTCGACCAAACGAACATAAACACGATGGACGGCAGCATGCGACCGCGCTCCGCAATTGCGCCTACCGCCAATGCAACGGTAATGGCTGCGAACATGCCTTGATAGACGGCGAAAAGGAGATCGGGAATCTTGGGTGAGCCCACAGATGGAGCGGCAAGCACATTCCGGAAGCCGAAGTTCTCGAGGTCACCAATGTATTTCCCGGCCGTGTGCGAGAAGGCAAGGGAGTAACCCCAGAAGAACCACTGGAAGGATACCACTGCGGTTGCCATGATGGAGAGCCATATGAGCGACAAGGCGGACTTTCGACGTGCGAGGCCTGAGTAGAAGAATCTGGAAGACGACGGGGGTTGTCAGGATCTTGCTTGTCGGGATAAATTCACGTGTGCGGGAGGATGATGATGATGATGCACTTACCCTACGCCTGGTATCATGAGCAAGACCAAAGCCGTAGCTGTAATCATCCACGCGATGTCTCCAGCCTATGCCGGGGCCATGTTAGCTGCCGTGGAACTTCGATCGGGACACGACTGAACTCACATCATAGAAAATATTGAGGTCGTCATTGAGCGAGTCTCCTCCGGTTGCAATTGAGCCGTTGTAGGGGACTTTGACGGTGTAGTTGAGGGCGTCGAGGTCTACACCATCGACAACGAGAGACATGGTGTGAGATTGCGCGCGGCGCACCAATTCGTGGTTGGACTGATCGAAGATGGAGGGACACAAAGGCAGGCCCGCGTTTTCTCAATCTCTCGGGACGTTCCACTATAGAAATAGCCGTGGAGAATTATATCGATAGATCGAATTCCGCGCCCAAGATAATATCTTCAGTTTGGGGCCACAGACGCGGTTTTCAGTCAATCCAGCGCGATGAGCAAGACGGGGGTGTATGTGGGTGATAATCACCAAACTCGACGTCTCTGGGCAGTCAAGAGTTGCAGGAGGGAGGAGAGGGAGGAGAGGGAGGAGTTGGGGGGAGTTTTGGAGAGGAGAGGGCTGAGGAAGGGGGGGGGGGAGGGGGAGGGAGAAGGCTGTGATTAATAGCAACGCCGGGCCATACTCGTACATACTCGTCCATGAGAGTGGCACAACATCCCGTCTCTGGCTGCGGGATACGTAGTAGCATAGTCGTAGATGATTTGTAGTTGTTCTTGATCCATTCTAGCGTCCGATGGCCTATCTCTCCTCTGCTCTTGGCGTCGACAGTAGTACTGGTGGTCTGGAATCCCCGACGCCGTAATCATCACCCTTCCGGAGTAATCGAGTAAGTAATATATTATCGACCCTCCGGTTGGGCCCGAGCGAGGAAACACTAGAGGAAACACTAGACGGCATGGGGGATGGCGCTGACCACCCACACGATAAGAGCTTCCCACGACCAATCATGCTCCGCCTTCTTTCCCTTAGAAATGCAGCTTGCTAAGAGCCAAGAGCCAAGAGCCAAGAGCCAAGAGGAGGGAAGCATGTTGCTGTTGAGTGAGCCCTGCGTTGACGCAGCCCTTTGCTTTTCTTACGGCAACGACCAACCTCTGCTGTAACTTGTCAGGGGGTGCAGCAAAGAGAGCAGGTGCTGGCTGCATGGAAGCCTTCCAGAAAGATGACCGGTTCGTGCTATCAACACATATATGGGCTATGTTCAAGCCAGAACTACCTAGGGTCGCATAGTTTCGCATAGACTTTAAAAGAAGCCATGGTCGCTGCATCGCACGATATCTACCCGTCCTTGAGACCTAAATTACGGCATGCTGAATAATAGCAATCTCTCTCCACCTGCAACCATTGCAAATCCAGCCAGGCAATCGATAAAGCCCAGTAAGTAGTACCTATTAGATCAAAATCACACTGCTCGTCAAATCGTGCCCGATCTTTTCAGCCTCCCACTCTCTTGAAGGGGGACTGGCGTTTTCATAGCCTCAAGCCACAATTTATCACAGATAAGATACGATACACATGGGATGACTTCCAACCGAGAGTCATGAAAATGGAGTCCTCTCTTGTGCATGACGAGTACTATGTTATTTCCTCGTCGATTTCTTCAATGTTTGCAGGAAGTCTCAATCAGCCTCCCCCTACCATAAAGAGAGATACCATGGTAGTACTTGTATGCAGTGCCACCATCCAGAAACGACATCCTAGGGAAGAAACGCACGAGGTTGGAAACACAACTATATCAACTGTGCTGCTGCAAGTTCGGTGGTTGGTTGCCTATTGGTGCTCAGCTGGTCTTATCTGTCGCCTTCCGTCCTCTTTCTCGAGTCCTGGGATAACCAGATAAGATGGAAGGGGTGGTACTGTGTGATCACGGACTATCTCCAATCGGGTTATACCAAGAGATGGGCAGCATCAATACTACGATTCTGTGCTACAGTATTCTCAGATCTGAAGCCCGTCAATCTATATCCGGCTTCATCCGGAATCCCTCTTAAAAGGCTGCATCTGATGCATCACTCTCAACCACATGATTTCCTACCCTCCTTGCTTAGTCCTTTATCAAACCCATTCCTCTCTCATCCCTTGAAAAGATTTAAGAAAAAGCCATTAGTTCTCCTGACCTTTTCGTGCCTTCCCATCAACCCCCCCCCCCAAAAAAACCACTCGGATCGATCCGGGCTTTGGGTAGTACGGGGTGAAAGACAATGATCTTGTGTGCCGGATACATACATTTTGAGATGAGATGAAAGTTTGCAGATCAGATGCTTGTACTGTTGCTGTACAAGCCATATGATGATGCCTTCCTTCCTACCATGATGTACAGGACAAGTCAGGGATGGAATACAAGGAGATTATAGGGTACGGTGTTCATTGGGGAACAAGATCCTAGCTTACTAAATCATTGTTTGACTTGAATTGGAACGACGATAAACTAAAAGCTAACCCTTTTTTTTTTTCTTACTATGGTATATATATATATATATACTTTCTACACGATTTCTATTTCTTTCTCTTACTCATAACCCAGAGAGGCAAATACTAGTTTCCCGCTTTACCATTTCCCGGATCGAATCAATCAATCAACACTCGTACGACTTTCTCATCCTCATCCTTCCTTTTCTGTAAAAGTCTCCCCCCTCCGCTCCTCTCCCCAACTCAACCCCCCCAGGCTCCAAACCACCAAATGCCCTACTATGCCTTGTGTAATCTGTATAATTTTAAAACGTATGTATGTATGTATGTATGTATAGCTTAAGCTGGATTTTTGCTACAGGATTTCAGAGTTTCACGGCGGGGCAGGGCAGGAGTACAAACCCATTACGCTCCCTCTCTTTGCCCCCCACCAAAGCACGAATGAGTCTGTCGATACGATATTGACATGTAGGATATATGAATAAACTCGAGATATGAATTATAAATGAAGTTGGAGTCTTTTTTTTGTTGTTGGGGGGGGGGAGGGAACCGAGCTTGGCTGAAGAGCTGAGCTGGGGATCATGATTCGGATTCGAGGGGGAAGGGTTGAGTGAGGATCATGGCTGGAATGTAAAGTAAAGCTACGGTTTATGAGATGCAGTTTGTTCATTCATCAGCGGATATTTGTTTGAAGGTATAACGAGCACAAGAGATACTAGAAATTGATGAAATAGGTTTATTTTATCCACTTCTTTATATCCTATACAATAACACTCTCTCTTCATCTATCCCATTCTTCCTATCGCCTCCTTTATACAATCCACTCCCTTCTAGTAATTACAACTATGCACCTTTAATATACAAAACACCAACTCATCACCCATAACTGTTAGTCCCTCCTAACCCTGTAAATGCCCAAGGGTTGTTGTGTCCCCATAACCGAAAACTCCTTTTCTCCCAAAGGCGAAGCTAAATATGCTTTGCTATTATGAAAATCGCTAAAATGCTCTAGCAAAGATAAGGGGGAAATAAGAAACTTCAATCTATATAATTCAACCCACGATTCTTCTTCTCCATAACATAACGATTATGATTGAAGAGTAGCGAATCTGCCCTCGAAAGCTTTGACTCTTTCCTCTTCGATCTTTCTTTGAAGTCTCCTCGTCTCCCGGACCGCCTCTTCCCTTTCATTTTGCAACTCCATCACTTCGATTTGAGCGATATTCATACGACCAACGACTTCCTCCATCTCTTTGTCCGCATCTGCCAATGCGGCTTCCAGTTCAAGCACGCGTTGTTTTAGGAACACCATTTGCGTATCTTCGGCCACCGACACTGCTGACCCTGATGTAGTTGCGAGGAGTTTGGGTACCTTGTTGATGTTGGCAAACATTGGTGATAATGGCCCCTTGGGCGAGAAGAGGCGAGGTGATCGGAGGCCGTCCTTCACGCGCTGGAGCTGGACATTGTGATTCTCGTTCAATTCTCGGATCTCCTCTTCGTGGCGAGTAATGTTCGCTTCGGACGTTTGTTGGGCGACCATAAGCTGATCTTCGAGCGTTTTTAACTTGCTTTGCATGTATGTTATCTTCTGGGCATTGGACTTCTGATCCCTCTCGCCTCGCTCGATGGTCTCCGCAAGACGTTGTCGAAGAGTGTTGTTTGATGCAAGTTGCTGTCGGACTTGAGCAGCTAAGTTCTCAACACGCTCTGCTGAATTGCGTAGTTCGTCTGCTAATGCAATTTCATCACCCATACGTCTCTTTTCCGAATCCCGCAAAGAATTCGACTGTTCTTGGAGAGCCTCGACATCCCTCTTTGCAAAATCCCGCTCGGAGATAGCATCTGACAAACTCTTCTCGAGTTGCCTCATTGCCTTTTCAGTCTCTTCATCCTTTGATGCCGAGATTTCTAGGGTCTTGATGCGATCTAGTGACTCGACCCAAGCGTTCTGCAAGTCTTTGTAGGCCTTTTCGAGTGTATCCGATGACACATATCCACCGGAACTAGGACGTCCCATGCTTGGGCGTCGTCCAGTCTGTAGGAGAATATCCTTCTCTTGCAACAGACTTCTCAAAGATCCTATTTCTTGCTCAGCACGATCCAGATCCATTTTTAGACCACTGAGGCCCTTCTCACATTGCCACTTCTGCTCAATAGCTTCATCCGCTCGGCGACGGAGAGTGTTGATTTCCTCTCGTAGACTGACGACCTCCTTGTTGTATCCCAACCGCCTCGGTGAGCTGGAGAGAGCTTTGTCACGTTCCATTTCCAATTGACGAATCTTCTTCTTATTCTCTCGGTTCTGGTGCTCTTGTCGTTCCAACAAGCTTTTGAGAGCACGATGTAGAGAATCACGTTGAAGCTCGATATCCTTCACACGGTCCGCAAGAGCTTCTCTTGACTCGACAATCTTCGTCGATGCTGATCTTGTGAGTGACCCTGGCCTTGACCTCGTGGCCGCTTGAGAGAGTGAGTTTGATCTTGACAGAGAAGACCTAGGACCCTCCTCCGCTATGCTATTAAATTTCTTCATCTGGTGTTGCATATCCGCCTGCATTCGTTGAGCATTAATTAAAGTAGTATTTTCGGTCTTAAGTGTTTGCAGTTCTTGCTGCATCTTGGTTTGTTCATAGGTCAACTTTTCGTGTTGAGTTGCCTGGGCTTCAAGTCCTTCTACACGGGCTCTTAGTTGGGGCACGATCTCATCTCGGAGGTTGTCCCGTTCATTATGAGAACTTTGAAGCTCTCCTTTCAGTGCCGTCAAGAGATCCTCGAAATTATCCTTGACTTGTCGTTCTTCCGCTAACCGGCGTCGAAGGTCTTCACACGTTGCCTCAAGATCTTTTAACCTTCCATTGGCATCCAGGGAATTGATGGAGACGAGATCAACCTATTCAATGTTAAAGACGTCAGAGAAGTAATGAGACCAGTACTAACATGTGAGGCCCTTTCCTCCAATTGGCGTATCTGAGCTTCAAGTTGTTTTCGTTTGGATCTTTCATCTTGAACTTTGTCGGTCAGCTCCAATCTCATCTGAGCCTTTTCTTGCTCAGTCCTTCTTTGCATCCGATCCAGCTCATCTTGTCTCGGGTCTGAATCCCCATATTTGTTAACCGAGCTCGTCCCTGAATCCGAAAAATAATCACTCGTCCGCTTGCCAGCACCGGACGGGTTCTGTGCTTCTGACTGTAGTCGGTCGACGAGATCCTCCAGATCCATCTCTCGTCTAATGGAAGCAGCTAGCTCAGAGCTTATATCCTTTAATTCCTTCTCCATCTCTTCGACTTGTATAGGTGACGGTGTCGACGGCGTTGCCAGTGGTAATTGTAGGTTTCCGCCAAAATAGATTCCTGGATCTGCATTGGCCTTGGGTATATCAATGGCGTTGGGTTTATTTTTATTTGTGATTGTCGTATTAGATGCATTGGGAAATGGTAGGCGTCGTCCTGGGGATTGCGGGGAGGGTATGGGCGAGTAGGCTTTGTCCGAGAAGGTTGAGCTTGATGCAGGGGAGATGTTTCCTGCACCCCAGCCGAAGAAGGATCCAAGCTTGGAAGCTCCTGGAGACTTCAGTGGGGATTTTTGTATAGTGGCTTCAGATTCGTTTGAATCGATGGTGAGTGATCGTATTGGTCCGTTGGGTGTAACTTTGTGTGGTGGTGTAGGCTTTGAGGAGAAAATTGACATAGTAGTAGAGTAAGGTTGACTTGATACGCTTGAATCACCATACCATGGGTCTGTCGATTCGGATGCGGAGCTGAGAGCAGATTCGCTGGTCAATCTCGCATGCGTTATACTCTGATGCTGGTGAGGAGGGACTTCGAGATTCGGACTCTTGGGGGCGACTTCCTGCGCGCTTGTGCGATGGCTTGGTGGTTGTTTGGATGGTATTATAGGGTTCGGCGCGTGTTCTTGGTGAGTAGTTCTGTAAGCTCGTCAGTAATTGTTCCCGAAACTCCACGTTTCATTGAAGGAAGACAGCGACATACTGTGAAGTTGACGGCGGTGTTTGAGATCCCGAAGGAGAAAAGGGTTTATTAGATGTTGGAGGGTCTTCGTAGAGCGTTGGACTGTCGAGCGAGTAAGGCCTTGTGAAAGACTGCTCAGGCAATTCAAGGGTGGAAGCAAGGTGCTCTATTGGAGAGAACCTTGTCGCCAAAGGAGAGGCAGTCGACGGTAAGGGCTTACGTCGAACCGGCGATGATGAGGTCGACGAAGCTGACGAGAAAGCCCTTGACCTACTAGACAGTGAAGGGTTCCGTGGCCGTGAAGTTGGGTGTTGGTGCTGGTGCTGGGCAGGGCGGTTATTGGCCGAAAGGGCGGCCGCTGTGAGATCAGATGATTGCGAAGCGTAAGGAGTCTCAGAAGCAGACACAGCAGGGCGGGAGGTGTTTCCTCGTGTAGACGACGATAGTGATAGTGGTGGAGGGGACGCCATCATATTTTGCTGTAAGGCTGGTGCGGTATATCAGGCCCGACTTTGGAGAGAGAAAAGATGTGCAATCAAGAGGCCGTCTGAAAGGGGTCAAGTCCGGAATGTCGGTTGTGGTGAAGCTTTGACGATCAACTCCAGAGTCGCAATACGGGAGACCACAAAAGGGTTAGGGGGGCTTTACCGTTCCAGGGGGCATTGCGGTAAATGTGGATTTGATAGTGGGTGGGTGGTGGTGAGTGGTTGAGTGGTGGTGAGTGGTGGTGGGTGGTGGAAGGATGAGATGGCAGCAGGGGCAGGGGGCGTCGTTTTGGAGCAGCACATTATTTTAGGATCTTGATCCGCCAGGCACACCAATCAGCTTCAGCCAGGCCCAGGTATCACGCTAACCCGCAACGTCTCCACGCTCACCTCACCGTTCACACCACTTTTCCCGGCAGCCATAGGCCAATTAACCAAAATCACTCGCAGAACATTATTATTGTCATCGTCAATACACGAATCAATTGGCGGCATTACAGTCCATTGCTTAATTATTCTGAGCGAGATTGTTGTTTCTCAGCTTCATCGCCACCCATGAACCGAATCACACACAATTGGATCTGGGAGCCATTGTTCTAGCCCACATTGTATCTCGTTCCCTTGCTGGTTAGTCGCCGCTCCTTTCCCAATCTGAGATTGGATAGGGAAAGACCCCATAAAACACCCCTGACTACCCATCTAGCACAGGGCACATCCAGTCCCCTCTCCAGCGCTTCTTTTGTTGCTAAAGAAGACGAACCCTCAAGCACGCCCCGGCAGACATACTTCGTGGAAAGTTCCAATGTGATCTTCAACCCACGAACACGAGGGAGACATGCAGCAGTTCCAAGACACAGCGGATGCTGCAGTGGAACCACCAACGGGCGGCTCGTTACAAGAGCTTGCACCTGTACACACTTGACAGGCACATGTCCAATCCTCCTTTCTTGTTCCGGAATACGAATCACAACGGCGTCTGCATCAGAGGCTCATCCTCCTTGAACGCATTCGGTGTTGACTACTCCCAATCTAGATCCCGACCAATCTCAAGGCTTGGACCCCATGCTGAAAGAGGAGAAGGTCCATGTGCAAGGTCAGCACGTTCATCCGCCGAAATTACAAACCATAAAGATTAAGCTCACGCCCCAAGCAGAACGCCACCATCATTAATGCCGACGGAGAACAATTTCTAAAGAATTAAAGCCGTGGAAGCCTGTGCCTATGAAAGGAGAGTTGTGGCCGAGGTAACACACTGTAATTTGCGGACTGAATCGGAAGGCACATATCGGTCATATTTGCAGTATAATCCTATAGGACAATATCTTAAAAAGAAAGCATTGCCTGGAAATCTTTTGGCTGAGTTTTGCTCCCTCTAATTTTTACCTTTTTCTTTTTGATACCGGCATGCCCCACAGCGATATTCCTTGTGCCGTTCGAGACCACCCCTTCTCCCAGGAGTAGGTATCCAAGCTCAATTTGGGATACCCGTGTTCGAAAGCACCGAACTAGCCTCACAGGACCATTGTCAAATCGGACTAACCGTACAAACCCCTTTCCCGTGCCGTTCTGCATAAAATCCCCCGTCTTCAACTCTACGATACAAGACCCTTCACCTGAGTCCCTGTTCCGCTATCTGCTGATCTCTCTCCCTTTTGTTCTTCGTGTGGAAGGAAATCATCCCTTTACAGTACTATCCTTGAGAGTCTAAGGAACTAACTTGAGTCATTGGCCTACCTACCCTTCCTGCCCTTCCTTATCAAT
This sequence comes from Chlorociboria aeruginascens, assembly GCA_002276475.2. Taxonomy (NCBI): domain Eukaryota; kingdom Fungi; phylum Ascomycota; class Leotiomycetes; order Helotiales; family Chlorociboriaceae; genus Chlorociboria; species Chlorociboria aeruginascens. Next base: position 131,957 of record NCSK02000055.1, on the reverse strand, counting down.
ACGGCAAACGCTCGGAGATAATGAAAGAAATAAAGCCCAAGCTTACTTCTTCGGCAATCGCGCTTCCACAAAACTTGAATTTATTGGAGCTATGAAAGATTCAGCATGCTGCAATAGAGGGCTCTGTAGAATACGCGAAGGAAGTTCGTGTGGAACTTCAACCTTTCGTGCTTAGACTTGGGAGTCATCGAAATCTATCGTGAACAAAACAGCTGTCTTCATATTAGACCTGTTGCATAATGAATAGTCAACGAGCGGCAATTTCACTTTGATACTTGAACTTCAAAGTCAACTTCTCAAAGGTTCATGGATATAAAAAACCACCTGCATCAAACTCATCATGATAGAGTATGAAGAAACAAAATTTGTGTACTCATCGATTCTATCTCTAAGATCCTAGCACGTAGCTTTGGAGAGAGCACAAAAAATCGTATCCCGTTGCTCCCTTCCACACCTTGGGGAATGTGGAGAGAAAGCCAAATATTGAATCCGACTAGTGAGAAGTTGTTGAAGTTCTCCGTAACGCCAGATGCTATGCTCTCTATCGCAGTAAACTATAACTCGAGAGTTACGCTATGCCGCCTTATCTACGGTCTATGTTGAAAGACTTTTATCTTTTCTCGTTCAAGAAACCATAGATGAGAAGACCTGCTTGTTTGAAACCCAAAAGAAAAAGAAAATTGCTAACATCGACACAAAGGTCAGAATGGGGGGTCTGAAATGCAATAACTCCGCCAGTAGCCTAGGTCGTTGAGACCATACCTGTTCATGAAATCATATCGCCGTTAGAAGTCCGGAAGAGAAAAGGGAAATCCTGCTTTGTGAGGGACGTTGAGTCTCGCACAGATTTTTGAACATACCACCTCCGCCTACCACTTCAGAGTCTTGGGCTTCTCCCAGCTGAAGTTCTGGTTGGTGAAGTGTCCATTCTTGGCAGTTTGGAAGTAGATGGGCTTGGCCAAATCGAGCTCTTTGACAATCACACCAGGTCTGAGATCGAAGTTTTTGTTGATGATGGCAACAAGCTCATCAGAAGTTTTGTCGGATGTACCGTAAGAGTCAACGAAGATGGAAAGGGGTTCCGCAACGCCAATGGCGTAGGAGAGTTGGACGAGTGCACGGCGAGCAAGTTTGGCATTAACCAAGGACTTGGCAATCCACCTGGCAAGGTATGCGGCGGATCGATCGACCTTGGAGAAATCTTTTCCAGAGAAAGCACCGCCACCATGAGCACCCCATCCACCATATGTATCGACAATGATCTTTCGGCCGGTAAGACCAGCGTCTCCTTGAGGTCCACCAATGACGAAGAGTCCAGAGGGTTGAATCTAGTAAAATGTTATTGGCGTGTTTGAAACAGCGGATTAAGCATACATACGTGGTAGATGGTCTCGTCGTTCAAGTACTTGGCTGGGATAACCTTCTTGATGATCTTGTCTAGGATCTCTTTGCGCAATTTCTCGGTGGTGATATCTTCACTGTGTTGAGCACTGACCACCACGGTGTGTACCCGGAGAGGGACAACAGCTCCATTGTCATGCTTGTACTCGATAGTGACTTGGGTCTTGGTATCAGGGCGGAGCCATGGCAGGCTTCCATCTCGGCGAGCAGCGGACATAGCAGCATTGAGCTTGTGAGCCAATTGAAGGGTCAATGGGAACAACTCGGGGGTTTCGTCGGTAGCATATCCGAACATGATACCCTGATCACCAGCACCCAATTGTTCAAGAGCTTGCTCGTAGTGCAGGCCTTGAGCGATATCGGGGGATTGTTCCTCAATAGCTACCAAAACATTACAGGTCTTGTAGTCGAAACCTTTGGCAGAATCGTCATATCCGATATCCTTGATGGCACCTCGAATTACTTTCTGATAATCGAGACGAGTTTTGGTGGTGATTTCACCAAACACCATGACCATACCAGTCTTTGTGGCAGTTTCGCAAGCAACCTTAGAGAGAGGATCATCTGCCAGACAGGCATCGAGGATAGCATCAGAGACTTGATCTGCGATCTTGTCTGGGTGACCTTCTCCTACAGACTCGGACTGTATTTCATGTTAAAAATGTGCGATCTTTAAACAGCAGGGGTTGCACTTGCTGTGAAAAGGAAAGTCCCTTGATTGTGGTGGGGGGTAACACCGTTGGTGCCATTGGCTGTTGACATGTTTGCAGTACGGGATTGATGTGGAAGGGAAGGGGAGGGAAGGGACGTGATTTAGAAGAGGATCTGAGAGAAGGGGTGGAAGTAGCTGAGGTTGGCTGTGTTGTTGTGGTTTGTGAAGGGGTTTGGGGGGAAAATTGTTGTAGTACTAGTTTATTTAAAGAATAGTGCGGATTTCACCATATTCCGAATATTCACCGCCCCCAACGAGTTGGAACACGTGCAGGATTCGATCCTTGGATCCTTGAATCCAAGGCCTGAGGTAGCCTTCCGGTAGGAATATCAAGCCTCGACAAAAAGGCTGCGAATCCTCTCAACCCCGCCGACATTGATGTCAAAATGAGTAAATTTGGTGTTCTTGTCATGGGCCCTGCGGGTGCAGGAAAGGTAGGCACATTCCACGTATCCTTATTTTCAATTCAATACTAACGAATTCAGACAACCTTCTGCTCAGCACTCATAACCCACCTCCGCAATAATCGCCGTTCCTGTTTCTACGTAAATTTGGACCCCGCCGCCGAAGAATTTGCCCACGAGCCCGATCTCGATATCAAAGATCTAATCTCGCTCGAAGACGTAATGGGAGAAATGGGTCTTGGTCCCAACGGCGGTCTGATCTACTGCTTCGAATTCCTGCTTGAGAATCTAGAGTGGCTTACCGAAGCTCTCGATCCTCTATCTGAAGAATACCTCATAATTATAGATATGCCAGGTCAAATTGAACTTTATACGCATATTCCGATTCTACCAGCGCTGGTGAAACATCTTACGAGGACGGGCGCATTAAACATTAATTTGTGTGCAGCATATCTATTGGAGGCAACATTTGTGGTTGATAGAGCGAAGTTTTTTGCGGGCACGTTGAGTGCTATGAGTGCGATGATCATGTTGGAGGTTCCGCATGTGAATATTCTGTCAAAGATGGATTTAGTGAAGGACCAAGTTGGGAAAAGAGAATTAAAGAGGTTTCTGGATCCAGATACTTCGTTGTTAGATGATGAGGCTGGGGAGGAGGCAGACGATGGTACTGGTGCCCCTGGAGATGCAAAGACATTGATGAAGGGTGCCAGTTTTAAGAGATTGAATAGGGCGGTTGCGGGACTCATCGATAGTTTCAGTATGGTGTCCTATCTGAGGTTGAATGTGCAAGATGAGGATAGTGTGGGAAGTATATTGAGCTATATCGACGATGCGATTCAATACAACGAAGCCCAGGAGCCAAGAGAACCTATAGAGATGGATATGGATCTCGACGAAGGTATGGAGTAGAAGTCAGACAAGAGCTATTGCAAGGAGTTTTGGACAACAAATGTGGAGCATAGCGTCGGCGTTAATGATCATTATCCAAACCCAACCCAAACCTTTGATATCCCATAGTATAAACGCCTTATTTCATTCCAACCCAGAGTATGCTGGAATACCCATCATACCAATTTAACACCCCAAAACGCCCAACAAAAATACTATCTCCACCCTGTTCTCCCTTTTGCACTGCTCATCCCGGCCGAACCCGGGATAACGCCCTTAGCTTGATTCTGGAAGCCTTCCCAGCGCCTATATTCTCTCCACCACACCTCACTTAACTCCCTCCCCCAGCCCATCACATCATTAACAGTCCTGTCTATGCCCCTCTGCCACACCGCACTCATAAGCAGCACTATACCCGCCCAGAACGTAATCCGCATCAGCAACCGCATCCAGAAGAGAACGATGCGGCGCATAAAATTCATGATTTGGAGCATGATGAGAATGAAGAGGATGAAGAGCCCTAAGACGACGATCTGAGGGGAGGTGGAGGCGAGCATTAGGATCCGATCTAGATAAGGGAGGAGAATCGGGGTAATTTTTTTGTAGATGCTTGTGGACATGTTGAAGATAGGTCGGAGGTACGGGTATAGAGTGCTGTAGAAAGAGTAGAAGGTCGATGCATAGTCTGGGTAGGTGTGAGTGAATGTAGATTAGAAAGAGTAAGGTGTGGTACCTTGCATTATGTCCATTTTGGTATGATGGACCGAGGTGACGATGCAGTGGGGTGTTGAAGACAATAAATTAGATCTGCGATATAAATGGAAAGAATGTTGAAGCGCAGGTTTCAATGTATTAATTTGCGGAAGTCTGATGCGGCCAATGTTTATCTCAAGAGTGGCTTGTTGAATCTCAGCCTAACGTGACGATAATCCTTGTCTTATCACGTGCATTACTCTTACGTTTCAAGCAACTTAATTCTTGAGCCCTCATATCATATATACAGCCCTTTTCTCAAAGCTGGAGACAACCAATCAAACACCGATATCTTGCTCCTTTAATGCAGCCATTCCAGCAATGCCATGTCCCAGTTTTCCAAAGCCAGTACTCCCTACAAAAGCAAATTATGCCAAGTCATCCAAGTCATCTGAAGCATCCCACCCAAGAGATTTATAGATTGAATCCTCACTCGATCTAGTCTTCGGTTTCATTTCATCATTAATTCGTAGATTATCCTCTTCTTTCCCTTTCTCGATATCAAAACTTGAAGGGTGGCTGTGTCCTAATTGTATTTCTGGTCTTTTCTTCACTGGTGTCTCCTGAATCTCCGACGGTAACGAACAACTTTTTATGGCTGATTCAGGAACAATGCCTAAAGGCTGTGTGGGTGGTCGCCTAGCGTTCGAAGGCGATGATGATGGGCATCCCCCATAGTCTAGAGTTCCACCGCCCAGAAAACTTCCCGAACGCGAAATAGCAGTCATCTTCCGTGTCGGTGTTGCCTGGACCAAGTCAAGAAGTGGATTCATTGTACGGGATCCTTGCGACGAATGAACAGCGGACTGTGATATCCTAGGTAGACTTGAAGGTGGAATTATGTCCATGTCTTCCATTGGCATTTGTAAGTTTGAGGGCTGAGGCTGGCTGAAGATGTTTCTCTGGCGTTTAGCCTTAGGAGTAGCTGAGATCTGTACCCCCTGGAACAGCGGATTTCGAACAGGTTTTTTGGATTCTAGACAACGTCAATGCTGAAAATTTCGAAGTCACAATATCAACTTACTTCGATAACTAGAAGCCATTGCCGAACGCTTTTCGGCTGTCTCGACCAAAGCTTTCCCTGCAAGCTCACGATTTGGTTTCTTAAGCGCTGAGATGGCTTCTTTGAGTTCTACTGCTACAGCATCTTTTTTTGCTTTTAATTTCAGATCTGGCGCGAGGCTGCTCAAGTCTACCTCCCGTTGCGAAAACCTTTTAGAATTCAGAACCCCACCTCTATTTGCTTGCAATGGTTGAGGGTCGGCCAAGGGAATATTGCTTAATGATGGTGCTTCACTTGCTTCCCTCTTCAGCCCTGGAGCAATTGGTGCAGTGGCAGACCTCATCAAGGATGCAGGTCTGGTAGGTCCACGGGACATACTACGTTGTTCCCGTTCATCCGTCAACACTCGGTGTAGACCTCGGCGTGGCTTTGCGGGAATAGGTCTTTTGGTTGCTGCTCCTGGTCGAGACAGAGCACTTGAAAAGCTTGCAGATTTGGAGAGCTTTGGTTTTGGAGGGGAAACTACAACTGGCCCCCCAAGTTTGCGGTTGATTGCATCACAACGATCAGGAAGACGTGCAGAGAAGCTGGCTTCTGTTAGCTATGTCCGAGGTGTTACCATATCTGTACTTACAAAGGTGCAATCACTTCCACGCAGAAGTCTCTGGGGATATTATCAGTTTGCCTAGCATTTGCGGAACTTCCGAGCTTTTCTGTCTTCTGCGAATCACCAAGAGAGGGTTTCGTCGTCTCTAATTCAATAGATTGCCATATGCATAATCGGTCAATGTGGAAATCAATGAGCGCTGTTAATTGATCGGACTTTTTAGCTTTCGCTGCTTTTTCTTTACTCTTTGTTGTAACTATGCCAGCTGGTAAAGCGGATGGCAACCCTTCCTCGACATCGCCCGACACTAATACCAAGGGTCGAAGAGCCAGAACTTCGAGGATTACAATTAGCTGAAGCTGGGTTTCTCGGATACGTAATTGACTGATTCGAGATTTAGTGGTCTGCTCTTTCGATGCGCCTGGCATTCCAGGTTCGCCCTCATCATCGTGATTGAACCACCATCTTCTGATAAGAGAGTCTTCTGAGGGGTATAGCCCATTTTTGCCTGGCTTCATCTTTTTCGTAGTTTTCCGCTTCTTGGCCTTTCCAGATGTAGCTTCATCGGCACTGTGATCGTGAATATCTATCGATGATATGTATTCCGAAACTCCATCCCGATATTTCTTATCGATCAGCGTAGTAGACATAATCAGACTTTCCAAGAACATGACATGATCGTTCATTTCAAGGGTTGAATCATAGTCGAGATGAAATGCTGCTCGGGCTCGCGAAAGGGGTCCTTTTGCAAAGTATGCTAGAGAAGCCTGAGATACATTAGCAGTGGAGGTTGTATAGGAGTATTCTTGCTGACTTTAGAAAGATATAATGCTTCGAAGTATTGAGCCCGGACATTATCAAAGATTTCAGCGGCCGTAGGTGGACTCGCAAGATCGTCTAAAGTCTGCCCATTGATATCTGTTTGCAATTGCGAAGGTTCTGGGTCTGCTAGCATTGGTTGGGATTCCGTCAATATGCCTGTTGGGGGACGTTTAACCATGGATTGTATAGCCTCAATGGCGAGTCTCTTCTTCTTAGTATACTTGCTAGATTCTGAGGTGACCAATGGTGCAGCAGCATCATCCCCAGTCATATAGAGCAATCCAGAGCCGCTTCCAAGAGGTTTTGGTAGCTCTTGATTTGACGCCACCGCAGCTGCTCTCAATTGTTGAAGGTTCACCCATGATCCGAGTTGGCAAATAACATATAGTCCACGGTCTTCGCGCTCTACAACATATAAGGTCATGCCATCATCAAGCCTTGCGATTAAGACCGTGGGCTGACTTCCCATTCGTTCTTCTAATTCTAGTATTTTGATATGACTCTCGAAGAGGCGCGATTGAGGAAGGATGTTATTAGAAGGTGCGATATCAATATATGACAAGCGTAATTGAGAGCGGGGCAGAAGAATAAGTGGTTGAAGTGAACGAGGTCTAACAAATCCTTGAGGGCGAAATGGCTGATGAAAGTTAGTTTTATACATATAATTATAGCAGTGGGCTGAAGACCTTTACGACAAAGCTATCCTTCAAGAGATCTTCCAGTGTATTGCCACCCCGCTTCCTTTTTCTCGTAGTGGAGTCTGGGCCATTGCAGGAATTGAGAGAGTTGTCTGATGGTGGCGTTAAGATGCCCGACTTTTGACGCGTCGGCCCCTCAGAGACAGGATGAGCATCCTGGCTTGACATAGCACTGAAATATTGATAAGTCTGTCATGAGGACCTCTTTTTGAGAGGAGTGCTGAATGGTAATGCTGCTATGATGTATGGTATTTTGTGGGTGATATATTGGTCAAATAGATTACCGGTAGAAGGTCGCGTTACGAGAAGGCGTTTGTTAGACCGCGGTTCGAGGTCGGCAAGGCTGAGGAGCGAGCTTTACCCAGCAAGGTTATCCGATGAAAAGAATAACCAAATAGCTCACTGCAATACATAGGCTACCTATATATAGACGATGATATGATGGAAATCAACCCTTTCTTCTTCTCATCTATCTCATTTGTGAGTGAAATCATAGAAAATAAAGTATCTAAGCCTATGATTGTCTGGACTGTAGCTTAGGCAATGGGAAGTAGGATCTTATGTCCCTATTGGGAATAAAGATGAGCATCTTGAGTATACAAATTACCATGTTCTATAAACCATATTAAACTTATACATTCTCCTGCGGCAGAACAAATATTGACCGATTGACCAATAGTAAACCACGTAGCTTGATAAGAGATGTGGGAAAACTGTCATGTGAACAAGGCAGAGCTCATTGGCTATAAGGAAATACCTAGGGTACGTCCCTACTATCCTACTATCAAAGAAACACGTTGGCCACGCCACAAAGTAATAGTTAACTCCACACGTCTTACTATGCGTGCGGAACTTATTTGTTAGACAGAAATTGTCAAAGGCTGCCTGATCAACCCCTCCCTGGGTTTTAGTGGATCCCCTCCCCTGCTCGACTATCAAATACTGTACTTACTGATATTGACGATCTTTCTCTGATCCAGACATTTTCTCCACGTCTCAAGATCGCTGCCCTCTGCTAAATGTGTCCAATATCTGGAGAAACCTTTAGCCTACATTTGTCTTGAAAGAATTTTTCTTTCATTTTGAATTACGAACGCTCTACCCGTTACTCCCGCCCCTTGCCGTTTTAGTTGTTTATCAACGCTAAATTAATGGCAAATTACCTAGGTACCTTTGCATCTACACTCTCCTAAGCAATGAGTGAAGTATCGCCGCGTTCAGTGCGCTTCTCCAACGGCCTTGAGGCCGACGTCCTGAACACCGTCAAGGACCCTATAGTCATGGAGCGACCACATATACATGCAACCGATTCGGGTGGTTCAGGTTCAGGTTCATCGGGCGATTCACAGGAGCTCGACTCTGCTAGGATTGATACGCCCACTTCGTCTGTCCCCATGAACGATGCGAGACCTCCGATGAATAGCATAAATTCTACTGTGCGAAGTCGGGCCAGCAATTCTGAGACAAATGGGATACATAACAGAATGGAAACAAATTATTCTACCCCAAGTAACGCCATAACCATCACACCTAGCAGGCCACAGCGACCGGTTGGACCTGCTCGAACCCCTTCGAATACATATGCCCCTGCGCGAAGACCTCCTCAAGGGCCTTATATGTCGATACAAGATCGCAATCGCTCGGGGTCCACAACGAGATTTAGATCAGACCCAAGCGCTTCATACAGAGCGCAGGAAAGGGCATATGTACAACGGTTAAGGCAGGATCAACCAACCGAGTATTTTGACCCATACACTCCAAGCATTGGCTATGGAACAGAATCCGATACGGAAGAGGACTCGCCGTCAGACACACTTTATGAAAATGATCCATTCGACCAAGAGACTCTACTTTTTTATAACAATGACGACACTAAGCCATCAGCGGAGGATCTCAAGGACCCATCCAATCGGGAGAGATTAGAATGGCATGGTATGCTAGCATCGGTGTTGACGGGAGATGTCGTGAGGCAGGAAAAAAAGCGTTTGATAGGCGCATCTGAAAAGCCAGAGGAGAATATCTACACTGAGATATGGTTAGGGGTACGCTCGAAAACCTGCGGCCGGACTTTAGCAGCGCAGAGAAGGATGATCGAGGACAGCCGGGCCTCCCTGGACACAATGTTGGATGAGATTATTAGGTTTCAAGTCCAAGGAGAGAGTGAAGCTGGAAAAGCTCCGATTGATCAAGTCCGGGATATTGTTGCCAAGATTGAAAAGTGTGAAGGGCTTTATCCATCTCGTTTGGCTTTAGAAGTGGCGTTCAAGTTGGCAGCGTCTACGCAGTATAATGCTATGTGTGATGCTGTCATATCTTGGCATAACACGACTGAACTCATCAATACCGAGCTTGCCATCTTACAGAAATGGGTAGGGAATCAAGAATTGGATTTCAACAGGTCCAAGGAACGATCGCCGTCTGGAAATGGGCTCTCGGACGAGTCTTCATTTATCGAGCGACTGCTGAAAGAAGATGGATTAAAATCCTTACAAGGCGATAAGAGTATCCTCCTTGGCGTTTCCGAAGTCATCATGAAGGCAAAAAACACCCTGATTCAAAATTCTGAAGCATTCGCCAAGCGTCATCTCCCACCGTATATTGAAGAACTATTAACTCTAATAAATTTCCCCTCGCGCCTGATTCAAGATATCATAAAGGTTCGACTTCAGTATGCTAAAAAGATGAAGGATTCGGCACAACAGAATGCTATGATGCATGAGCAGATGATAGCACAGTTCCAAATCCTGCTTAAGCTTGCAATCCGTATAAAGCAGGAATACCTGACCATTTCTCAACCCGAACCTGGATGGGATCTTCCGCCCTGTATCGATGAGTCGTTTGACCAGGTCGTCCTAGATGCTCTTAAGTTCTATTTCAAGATGTTAAATTGGAAGTTGGGCGGAAACAAAAACACATTCAAGGAGGCCGAGGTATTAGAGCAAGAGTGGGACTTCTCGAATGAGATTGGGCGCCATCTCCAAGGTGGAGATATTGAAGTCGCAGAGCAGTTTACTTCACTCACTCACAAAGCCTTTGCTCGGTTGAGCCAGACCTTTGAACGCGAAATCCAGAAGAAAACAAAAGAAACTGCTGCCGAGATGACTAAGCGTTACAAGCAAAGTTTGGATTCAGTACGCGTTCGCCAGCGTATGTTGCAGCGGTTCTCTCGGGTCTTGAGTGATCGCTTTGAAAATGCTACTGACTTCAGCATTTCAATGCTCGACTCACTGCAACAATTGTATTCGAGACTTATCGAAACTGGTCATTTCTTGGTCTATACAGCAAGTATTGAACACGACGGAATATTTCTCATCGCATCTCCATCGTTATACGACCGACCAGAGGCCATTCAATCGATACTTGGAACATACTACCGCTCGGAGGAAAATCTAGATGATCCTACAAATTCATACGTGTTAGTTTTACGCCCGGAAAATCAAATACCATGGGACGGCCGCCAAGTTGATGCAAATATCCCGGATACTTCCACTGATGTTAAAATTGGAAACCTGCGGCTGATTGCGGATGGTTCTCGGGCTAGACTTGCCACTGCTCGGCTTTCATTCTTAGAGTCCATCAACATGCATTTAGACATGGTAGTTGAGCAGCGTTCGAATCTGAGGAAAGTAAATCACAAATTGACGGAAATCAAGAAAGTTGTATACAAGCTCTCGAATCTCATCATGGATAGTGTCGAGGTTGTTCGAAAACAGAGTATGGGTCTAGACTGTCAAGAGCTTATCCAAACCTTCTTTATATTTGCAACTGAATTCGGTCAAAGATCTTTGCTCTACATGGACCGAAATCGAAAGCAAATGAATAACATCAAGCTCACCAAGCTCGCCCTTGACTGGGTCAGCTTTGTATGTGACGATTGCATTGCCACTGACCGAAAGACGTTCAGATGGGCTGTGCTTGCTTTAGAATTCGCAATGCTCATGACCCAAGGACAGCATATTTTAGCTCTTGGCGACGACGAGTATGCGAGGCTACGTGCTAAGGTTGCAGGCTGTATGTCGCTCCTGATTTCCCACTTTGATGTCATGGGTGCGAGATCGACGCTAGCTGCCTTGGCCGAAAAACAACGAATTGAGGCTATTGCTGGACAATTCAGGAAGATGGATGTGAGTAGAATGTTGGACGATGAAGAATCGGCAAAATATGTCCGCGGGCAACGCCTGGCCCAGCTCGCAGAGTTGGACGGCTCTCGAAAAGAGAAAGAAGCTGAGAGGCAAGCGCTTGGCCGGGTCCTCGAAGATTCAAACGAAGCCGACCGGTCTCTCACACATCTATCAGCATCGGCAAGCAATATCAATATGCGTTGGCAGCAAGGTCAATTTGTTGGTGGTGGCACATTCGGATCTGTTTACGCAGCCATAAACCTGGATTCTGGCCAATTGATGGCTGTCAAGGAGATTCGCCTGCAGGATCCTTCTCTTATCCCAACCATTGCTGGCCAAATCAGAGATGAAATGAACGTTCTTCAAGTCCTGGACCACCCCAATGTCGTTTCTTACCAAGGTATTGAGGTTCATCGTGACAAAGTATACATCTTCATGGAGTTCTGCTCAGGTGGTTCTTTAGCGGGACTTTTGGAACACGGACGGATTGAGGATGAACAGGTCATTATGGTATATGCGTTGCAGTTGCTTGAAGGCCTTGCGTATCTTCATGAAAGTGGCATCGTGCATCGCGATATCAAACCAGAGAGTAGGCTACCACCTCATCGCTCAACCATTTTAATTCTGATAAGTTGTGTAGATATCCTCCTTGACCATAACGGTGTGATAAAGTACGTCGATTTTGGCGCAGCAAAGGTAATAGCTCGCCAAGGCAAGACATTGATCGCTGGCGAACAAGCTGCCATAGGAAAGCCAAACAAGTCCATGACAGGTACGCCCATGTATATGTCTCCAGAAGTCATCAAAGGGGAGAATCCGGGACGGGCAGGAGCCGTTGATGTGTGGTCACTTGGTTGTGTGATCCTCGAAATGGCAACCGGTCGTCGGCCTTGGGCATCTCTCGACAATGAATGGGCCATCATGTATAACATTGCGCAAGGTAACCCCCCACAGCTACCGTCGTCAGATCAGCTCAGCCCACAAGGAATTGATTTTCTGAAGAAATGCTTCGTTCGAGATCCGAAGTACCGTGCTTCAGCAGCCGAATTGCTTCAACATGAATGGATCATGGCTATCCGATCCGCAGTGTCAATCGAACCAGGAACTCCCAGTGATAGTGGATCATCATCATCCCACTCTAATAATAGCGCTAAAGCTAGTTTTGGTTGGAAGGTCGAGGGGGTGTAGCTTTCTCGTTTTCATTTACTTGCTTACTTGTTTACTTGTTCGCTCTGGCAACAAGATGGGATTTCCCTCGATCCCTCAACGTTCCACTTCATTTCTTTTGTTTCAGCGCTGAATACGGAGCATATATATGGAGCATACACGGGCCAAACATCAGCGATGAGTTTCGGAGTTTTTTGACGGGTCTGTTTTTGAAGTACATCCTGATGGGGTGTGGCTGTATACGCGTGGATACCCCGGTTCTTGAGAAGAGATATTTGTATGTGTGTAATAATTAACCAAATAAATATAAAATGCCCTAACCATGTTTCATCCAGAACTTATTGCTGTGAGCCTAGACCATGACGATTAGTTGACCGCTCTTTGAAGCTTACCTTCACACCTACCTAGTCATTTTCCACGTTCCAAACATGCCATCACTCTTCTAGGATCTAAACTCAAACCCTATGTCGATTCTCCATAGATCTCACCGATTGATCCATCCAATCCATACACCGCCGGCCCCCCCCCCCCCCCCCCCCCAAAAAACATCCCCATAAAATTCTCTTCCTTTATTGTCAGTGGCCCAAGAATCCGCGCCTAACTCTCTGAAACCAACCTTTAGGTTTTTCTCCTTCACAAGCTACTGTACTTACTGTACTTACTAGCTATACGAGCCGCGCTGCCACTATTGATTGTACCTTGGTAGGTAATCGGGGTTGCTGTACGCCGGTCGTGCTAGTTACATAGGTAAAGCTATTTACTTGTAGCAGAGTAGAGAAGAGAAGAGTAGAGAAGAGTAGAATTGAACAGGTGCTGTATCCGATAGCCTCTGGTACCTAGTTCAAACTCGAACGCTCTGAATTTGAACCTGAACCTGCGAGTGGTGTTTCTCTCTCTCTCTCAGAGGTAAATACATACATACCTTGCAATTGGTTGGTCGTTATTTTATTTTTATTTTTCAATATTTTATCTAATATAATAATGCCTAGCGTCAAATCCGATGCTGTACCTACCTCCTCTATCGTAGAATAGAGAGGATTCTAGATTTTAGAATCTACGGCGCGGAGGGACTAGAATATTTCTGATTTTGTTGGTATAGTACAGTGCTGTATGCATGATTGATTGATTAATTAATTAATTAGATTGATTGACTGGGGGAGAAACAGGGTAGAAAAGTGGGTGAATCCTATACAGGACTGTATTAGGTAGTATACGAGTCAGAAATGTGCAATAACGAGAATAACCTCCTACTAATAAGGTTAGTTACTTTCATTCTTCTTGCGTAGCATAACATAACATGCGTCCAACAAGTCACGGCAGAGATTCCTATATATGGATCCTGTACTGTACTCGACGGCTACTGTATCCGACCGTGAGCACGTTTTACATGCAATGCAGTTGCTCAGTGAGTGCAGACAATAATCCTGGGATGGTGGCACGCATCATGTACACTGTAGCTGTCATGTCATGTCATGTCATGTCATGTCATGTACATGTAAGTCAAACCCGGAGTCCGGATGGGGGTTCGTGTCGCGTTGTGTAGATTTGTGTTGTAGGCACTATACATGCACTATACAGGTACTGTAGATTATAGATTAGATTCGAAAAGTAGGTCGTTTGTCTGCATGGAAGCGCTGTCAAGCGATTGGATGGCGTTGTGGCGGTGAGGATTATATATGAATGTTTGGGGGACATTATTCTTTTGAGGATTGCAATCCTGCGCATGCAGCAGGTAGCACCTAGTACCCAGATAGTTTTCAGACCCCGCGGCTATCTCGAGGTGGAATATACATCCCGTACTACTGCTGCAACACAGTGGTACAAGTATTGAAACATTCTGTCCATTCGGAGATTTTAATCCTTCTGGTCCCCCCGCATTCCTTCGCAGAGAGCTGAAAGACCACCGCGCAATAACATGATTCATATGCTAGGAAGTGTCAGCACGGCTAGCAGAGTGTAGACTTTATTGGTGGGCAAGGAATGTGGGGTTGTTTTAACTTTGCTTTTTCATACTTTGAGGAGGTACCGTCGAAGCCCTTAGGCTCGATATAATAATAATCACAGGAATCGAAAGGCTAGATATCGCCCTGAGATCCAATAGAATCATGCACGCAAGCCCGTCAGTGGACCTTGGTCAAGGCACGAGGGCAGATAAGAATCGAGCTATCATGATTTAATCATGATTTAATTAATTAACGGTACATTGAAATTGCCCAATTGAGGTGGATGGAGGGGCGCGTATACATATATCATCTCGCTGCGTGGCTGCAATCGTTCGCATTTATCATCCGACGAGGGGATATGGGTCATCTGGCTTGAAATATCCCATCACCAGCAGCCAGTCCGTAGGATGAATCTGGCTCCAACGAAGATTGTTCGAGGGGCTATCGACAAACACCATGAGCAGGAGCTAAAGTTTAGCCGGCCAGCTCCAGGATAAAAGCAAGCTGCTTGACAGAAATTGCAAGATCCACACCACTCCGTCGAAAACCCGAATATTCTTTTGCTCTTTCGTGCCTCATAATGACTCGCTTCGATGGCCCAGGATGTACATACATGCTGATCCATCCATAACTCTCGGACTATTTGTTTTAGATATGTGTTGAGTAGAACGGGAAGCGTAGATCATATTCATCCCACGGACCTTAAGATGACGATTGATTTCCAAGCCCAGACCGTAATCGTTGCCCGTGCCGTAAGATTGTTATCACGAGAGCAGATCTGATGGGTCAGGGTCGTTTGAAGACAAGGGGGATGAATGGTGCCTTGCATAGCGGACAGTAGCTAGTCAGGAACCCTCCGTGCTTCGATTCGCATGTGCCCCGTGAACAGGTCATAACATGGCGACAACATTCCAGAAAACCCCGGCCGAAAGCAGAGGAATCTGGCCGGAACCAAACCAAGTTCCCGATTTGCCGTGAGGGCTATCGCCGAGCGTGCGACGTCGCTGGATCCGAGCTCAACCAATGGATAAGGGAGAGGAGGGCCCAGTTTCAGAGGCTAATGTAGATCTGACATTGCTGAAATGCCATGTGTTGAGGTGGAAAGATGGGGTGGCCGCGGGTAATGGTGGCAGCTTGTCATCCAGTCCTTTGACTTTCCCATGCTGCCATGGCACACCCTCACCGCTTCACCGCTCAGGGNGGGGGGGGAGGAGGGAAGAGGAGAGAGGAGGAGGGAGGGAGTGGTGGAAGTTGTTTTGTGTGTGGAGGAGAGAGAAGCCGCGGAAGGCTCGCTTCTCCTTTGTGCGTTGGGGCTGACGACGTCCAAGCTCCATCCAGCCCAACTTCAACCTTTCAACCTCCATCATCATCATCATCAGGACCATCAGGCACAGCAACACTCACCAGATGCCAACACCTGGTGAGGCTTTCCATATGCAGGGCCTATTGATTCTTGCTGATAATGCACGTATTCGTGCATGCATGCACGCACGCACGCACGCACGCAAACTTGGTCGCCGGCCAGCAAAAAGGCCATCTCGTATTACCTCGATAAACTCCCTCTCTGCATGCGCATGCCGTGGTACGTTTGTGACTACGTTTGTGACAGCGGCGCACTCGGCGGCAGCAGTTCGCCGGGAAAGGACAGGACCGACCACCACCGACCAGCCCCTCGCACCTCCACGCTCCTCCACGCTCACACCTCCGGGTCCTGGGTCCTGGCAAATCCACGTTTCGCCATTGATACAGATACATTACATCCACACAGTACAGCACAGTACAGTACAGCCATCGTCATCGTAATCGTGACCGTAGCGTCCAGAGACTTGTTTGCCCTCAAGCCAGCCACCATTCGCTCGTTTGCCTATGCGCGGAATCGAGTCAAGGCACCCAGAGACAACCGTCTTGCCCTGACCGCTGAACCCATACAAGGGTCCGCGGATGCAGCCCCCTTTCCCTCCCCTTTCCCTTCCCCCTTCCCCCCTCTCCCACTTTCCCTCCCTCAACCACACTCTCCCTCCTTACCAGATATGCAACCCCCGATCTTTCTTACCCACAGACAGCACATCGCAGCAGGCAAGTGCCTATCCCCTTTCTATCATAGCGCTGCTCAATTGCGTTGCAACCTGGCCATGCGGGTCCCGACATGCAAGTGCCGGATGCTGCTGCCATGGGAGTAGTATAATATATAATACACATACAAGTCCCCGCCGTATCTTGACTTGGCTGCGGATGCCCTCCTCCTCCTTACGTCGTCTTTGAGGAAGGAGTGTTGCGATGGTCTTTGGATCATGAGATCCTAACACACGATCACCATCATCTTCTTCTTCTTCTTCTCCTCCTCCTCCACTTCCTTCTTCCTTCTTCCTCCTCCTTCTTCTTCTTCTTCTTCTTCTTCTTCTTTTCCTCCTTTGGTGGTTCTACCTGCCAAGCCTCATCTTTGCTGTCGGTACAGCTGAGTTACATTGATTCGCCATGTGCTGACCTGCAACCCACCTTTCACTCTGGAACTCTCTCCTCGAGGTCTGAATGCAAGATGCGAGCCATGCGACTGCTTGAAACGGCGTGGACCCTCAATATTCTCCTTGTATACGCACAACTTGCGGGAGCTGCCTCCACTCCACTCGCGGAGAAGAGAGAAGATGATGACCCACCTATAACCCCTACCACGATTGTGACCTTGAGTATCATCTCAGGCTCGACAGCATCCTCAATTTCCACTACGGATACACCTTCTTCTACCGCATCAACGACTCCCTTCCTCAACACTTCATCATCAATAGTAAGCACCATTGATGCATCCAATACCAACACACTCACCCTCTACACACTCGACCCTGCATCTCTAGTCTCCGCAGCAAGCCAGTCCAGCCAAGCAGCTTCGTCGCCAATGTCAGACACCTCATCCTTCACCACATCACATAAGAATCTCGTCATCATTCTCTCTACCGTACTCGGTGTGGTAGGGATAGCCTTGGGTATCGGGGTGCTGTTCTTCCTCTTATACCGTTACCGCCACGGTAAGGCGCCGTTCAACAATCGTGGCGTGTCCCCGATCAACGACGACGAGATTGCAAGTTGGCGCGGCAATACCATTGATGGTCAGAAGCCCCCTATGTCTGATCTCTCGCCACCAGCGAAGATTCGTGAAGTCAGTTCATCTACGACAAGCCACTCCGCCGGATGGACATGGCCAGGGACACCAACTTCCATGCAATCACCCTTGTCCCCTGCCGCCGTGCCCGGCACTCCATCGTTTCTTGCGAGAGCACCCAATTCCCGCGCTGGTCTTACAGATGAGACTATTCCGGGAGCCGATCCATTCATCCCACCGTTGAAGCGCCAGAGCTCCAGGCTCTCTAAGCCAAATCGGGGACATGGCCGATCGAAAAGCAGGAGAAGTAGCATGAGTACCAAGAGCGTACGGAGTTATAGCGCGAGGAATAGCGAATCGACGCCTAACGACAGGAGTCAAACATGGTTCGATCCCGAGGATAACTTGGTGGGGAGAGAAATGAAAGATATTGATTTCGGAAACGGCTCACCTGGGGCTTCGGTGAGAGACTTAGCAGCATCAGTGAATGGGGGATTATCGCCGAGGCCGAAATCCCATCAGACGCCTTTCGACAAGGAGATCGGTAGAGCCATTTCATAGGGTCTCATGGGCTGGACGGAAAATACACTGCTAGACCGATTATTCTAGATACCCAGGATTTCATTTTCTTCTAAACGGGGCGCTTTGCGCATAGGGATGGCGTTGGTGGTTGACTTTGGGTGTCCAAGTTGGAATCGAATATCCACTCCGAATTACAAGGGGCAGTTGTCCTGTTCCTGATACATATGTTTTGCACACGATATGGCTCGCCTCTTGGCATCTCTGCCGAACCATTTTCCAAACCCTTTGACATTGGATCTAGCAACGTATAATAAACAATATGCTGCCATGTGTTGTGGGCTTCGCTGAAATACAAAATGTTTAAACATATTAAAACAACCCCCATAAATGAAAAGACCTTGTGAATTAAGATGCTCAAGAGTAGGGCCAAGAAGACCTTTATCCTTCTCCTTCCCTGTAAATGTGGCAAAAGGAGCCAATGACTTTCATCCCATCTGCTGAACCTCAACTTTTGTGCACGTGATGGCCATTTCCCCGTGTCGCGTTCGCGAGCCTCGCGAATTCACAACTCGAGTCAAATTATTTATCGACCAATTCCCCGCCAATTCACCACCCTATCAAACTCAAAATAAAAACACATAACATTGCAATCTTTCCCAATCACTTTAAGTACCCCCCTCTATTTACGATGCCACCCCGAAAGAGCGACTCAGCTGCGAAGCCATTAACTGGAGACGAAAGTACACCTGGGAAAGAGTTCAGAGAGGGGGGTGTTAATATTGAGGTATGGTATAAAAAGTCATACTATTATTATATAACTCTGGAAGTTCGAGACTGTGGGATCTTGACAGTACAAGGACGGGAGTGAATATACGTGCATGCTAATTCATTCACAGGATCTCAATCTACCAAAGAGCATAGTGACGAGATTAGCAAAGGGCGTTTTACCGCCAAATACACAGATTCAAGGAAATGCCATGTTGGCGATGTCCAAGAGTGCAACGGTTTTTGTGAATTATCTAGCCAGCCAGTACGTTTTTCCAGAAGAAACCCCCCCTCCCCCCCCCTTCACTCGTCTACCATCCACTCCAAAGGAAGCAAGAAGCAAGCAAAATACTGATATCGGTTTCACAGAGCCAACGAAAGCACCTTAAGTCAAAACCGAAAAACAATTAATCCCGCAGATGTATTTAAAGCTTTAGAAGATCTAGAGTTCCCCGAATTCAGACCGCGGCTTGAAGCCGAATTAGCGCGTTCGTTGCCACAGGTGGTGGGTTGGCCAGGACAGGAGCGCTGACGAGCATAGGATTTATGGAAATACAAGCCGATAAACGGATCAATTACCGGAAGAAAGCTGCGGCGGATAAAGCCACGGGCCAAGCTGAGGAGGGGGATGATGAGGAAGGGGAATCGCATGTTGAGGGGCAACCGGCAGCGAAGAAGGCGAGGCGCGAGAATGGGTCTCGCATGGTTGATGAGGGGGATATGGGCGATGAGGACGGTGATGGTGATAGGGATGGGGATGGAGATGATACTCAGGGCCTGGGAGACGATAATGATAATGAAAACGATAACGAGGATGACGAGGATGAGGACGAAGACGTGGATGGAGATGGAGGTGGAGAGGACAGGCTCGAGGCCGAAGAGCAGCTCGACGAGGAGGCCGAGGATGAGGAACCCGAAGACGAAGCCCTGGATAATGGGGATGACAGCGATTGAGGTTTGAGGATATGTGTTCTCTTACACGGTTAAGCGTTGTTTGTGCCCGCATGAAGACCGGAGTCTATTTATTTTGTAGGAGTACAAAGAAAGATTCAGCCTATGAAGATGAACCTGAAGGGACATATTAAAAATATTGAGTCGCCTTTTTTACTTCCTGTCTCATCTGTCTCATCTGTCTCTCTTCCATTCATTCATTCATACATACATACATACCTACTTACCTTTGTACCATTGACAGACATGTCCAGGAATGGAAATTTGGCTTTCAATAAAGTAGGTATCAATTATCCCACATACATATTACAAAAATCACACTTCCTAGAAACGACAAACTTTCTCACTTCTCATGGTGTAGCATAGTGTGAGGAGATTAGGAATAATGAGGGCAGGGTGGTTGTATCTAAGAAATAAATACCTAGTAGAGGTTAAATAGATTTAGGAAGCTAGTAAGTAAATAAGTAAGTAATGATGATGATGATGATGATAGTGATAATTATGATGAGCATCCGGGATAGATTGAAGGATAGATAATAATATTTACATACTTAGAAATCAACAGGAGAAGGAGCTGGATGTGCTAACGTCAAGGCTGTGAATGTGTAAGAATGAAAGATTACGTTTATATCTCATGATTTGAAGGTTATATATGTATGATATTTGATGCTTTTTGAGGCGTTGTCATATATCAACAAACTTCCTTTTTCACATTTACAGAAATGTGTATCATTTTCAATCACACGATTCAAATTTTCCGTTCAGGGGAGAGAAGCAAGTAAATGAATGTACTAAGTCTCCATTCCATTATGCACAATTACCTATATGCATAAACCAGCTTCCTTTCTAGGAGTTGGCTTTGTGATTATCAATCCTATACCCTCTCTGAGATCGATACAATACTGTCGCCTGATTCATCAGACTGAACATGATGCCTATTTATGGTATGCAATAAAACCCTTTCTTTTTTTAAAGGGGGATCTCTCCCGTTCTGATAGAGGGGTAAGGGGACAAACACAGAAAAACAACAAACGCCCAGAATGATGACACTGAATACGTTAATGTCTTCTATAATGCACCAAACGCCATGCTAGAATATGGATTTTGATACCCGTGCCGAGGAGTTGGAGTATACGATAGTGCAAGGCGATATCAACTAGGAAAGGAGATGAGCCATGCCGGAAGGTACAGTTTTTGGAGAAATGGTTGCTTGACGGTCGTATGTGAGAGCGGGGCGAGTGGGACTCGGTGTTTCGACAGAGCTGTAGTATACAGATGAAGGAGACTCGTCCTTCACGAGTGGTGTTACATCATTGTTATTGCGATGGTCGAAGGGGGAGACGGGCCGCATAGGTGATGAAGAGCCCTTGCTGAGACCTGGAAAAAGCTGAGGAAGCTGATCTGGATTCGAATCTTTCTTTAATTTCATTGGTCGACCGACTTTGCCTGTAGTGTGTTTGGTTGGTTTGGAAGATTTGAAGGCTTTTGTGACCGTATTTGCGGTATTCAAGGGTCTTCGACCTGGCTTTTTCTTAGCTTTGGGTTTGGGATCTTTAGCTGGTAGACCTGAGAGAGTGCGCTGCTTCAGCTTCGAAGTCTTGGTTGGAGTATTTGATAGAGTCGGGTGCTTCATATTTGTGAAAGCATCAGGCACCGGACTCTGATGTCGAGGGCTTGCGGTAGGCGTTAAAATCCCATCTGTCTTGACCACATCCAAAGTTTTCACTTTCACCACAACTGAGGGTATAATACCATTCGTATCCTTGGCCTTTTCTGCTGAGGTTGCTACACGAAACTCTCCAATATCTTTGTCGTCCCACTTTGGCAAACCAACATTGCGAGCAACCTCATCACATTCCCCTCGAACTACCATGTCCCAGCAATCCTTGAACTCCACCCCTACAGGTTCAGGATCATAATTAATCCAGGCAGTAAAACCACCACGACGACCTCGAGTCACGGAACACATCTCTTTTGCCAGTCGACGAATTCCAGGAACTTTGAGACTCGTGCCAACTACAATAACTGCATCTGGTCTACTGCGGAGGTCTGCGTGGCTAACTGCTCCAATAGCTTCCTCGTCCGGATTAAATTCATTGTACAAAACCATCCTCGGTCGAAGGCGACCAATCCCGTGACTTCTTAAACCTCCAGCTACTCGTACAGTATCTGTAGTTTCGCACTCTTCACATGGCGGTGGTTCCGGACCCTTGAACAAAGCTCCATCAAAATCTGACAAGTGACCGCACTTGCTACAGACCATTTTCTCTAATCCTCCATGCAGTTGGACAGTCTTGGGCCACGGTCCTTTGATGTTGAGGGGAACTCTCGTCGCAAGGGGTTTTAGCGATGTATCAATACCGTCTACGTTCTGGCTGTATAATCGCAATAACCGACCTTCCTCGGCAAGAGTCGCGAGCATATGATGGAATGGGGTAGGTTTAGCATTCTGAGTTAAGTGCGATAGCTCACAAACCATAGAGTGAAATGAGGTGGTGGACGAATCATTTCGATATACCGAGGCATCGAAGAGGTGCTTTCCAGAAGACTTCAGTTTATGTTGCGTTCTCAGAGTAGAAAAGAGGCCAGTCGAGGATCGAAAGTCGGGTACTACAGCCATTAGTATAATCTACTAATAATATTGAAAGGTTGACATACTTCCAGCAGAAACTGAGATCCCTGCCCCCGCAATAACCACGATCTTCTTCTTTCCACGCAAATTCTCGACCAATCGATTCAATTGCTCGTTCTGGTGACTGATACGGGTTTCATCTGTGCCTTCGTCCAGTACGCGCAAGTCGAGATACTCTGTTGTTCGCTCCTTCTGTTCAGTGACTTTGCGTTTCTTTGCCGGGGGAGCGCCGTCTTGATAGATCTGAGGCACATCGGCGGTGATGGTTGAGCAACCTGTATCTGAAGTATTGCTGGAAACAGGAGATGGATAGTCTATAGGAGGTGATGGCGACCTCGAAGCTAGACTTGAGAGAGGAGAGGAAGGGGCCGAGTTGGTGAGAGGAGGGTCCATGGCTGACGGGTAAAGAGGGCGGATAGTATCGATGCGCAGGAGAGAATCGGAATGTTTTCAGAAGAGTGCTTGGATCATGGTGGTCGTAATGCGATGGTGCGTTGTCGAGTCGGTTTCCGAGGTTGGTGTATAGAGTGCGTTGGGGCGTGGAAGTTCGAGAGCAATGATTCTGAGCGGATGCAACTTTGGCGCTTCGGTGTTTTGATGGATCTGCGGTAACAACAAGACAAGCGCCACGGCAATAATCCCAAGAATTTGAACCGCAATTCAACTGGGATGTGCCATATCTAATAGTTTTCCACAATCAAAGAGTGTGATAGTTGCTTTATTATTAAGTTCTACCCACTTGAAGCCTCCAGTGGTATTATTCACAGGTTGCGATTCATTTCTCTTTTGTACTCCGCAAATTAGCCGTCTCCCCATCATGCCTAAGCGATGATATGCCTTTGTTCGCAGGAGTAGCCAGAATCTTCACTTACTACTCTCTGTTTCCAGCAGTGCCGTCAAAGAAGATATTTCTGTATTGGTTTTATTCTTATTCTTATTTATATCTCGTTATTTATTGTTATTGTACTATTATTATTCCTTCTTTGGGACAACCAACGCTATCCCAGATCCGGTATAGATCCCGCGTTAGTGAGGCTTAGCATCGACACAAACGAGATCTAAGCCTAATAAGCAAGGCCGCTCAAGCTCTCACATTCGTTTTATTTACGCCATGGTCAATTCTGTAAAGAATCATATTTATGTCTGTAGCGGAATGGCATTTACTGCCCTCTCATGAGATTTGTCAGGGGCGCTAGGATCGTGCCGTTGATGTTTGCTGATACATAATGCCACTTATGATGGATGATGATATGGAAGTTGATATTGACGACCTCTTTGGTGATGGAGCTGGCCTGTCACTTCCAACACGGCCCCCGTCAAAAGAACTGCACCAGAGAATTGATGATCTAAGAGGGAGCGGATGTTGCCAGTAAGTCAATCCTCGCAGCTATGAAATCTTAAGTTGACCACAAACAGAGGGATTTCTTGGTCAAAGTGGGGGAGTATAGCCTCCATCACATCCGATGGGACTGCTATAGAATTAAGAAATTTGAGGGTTCATCCAGAAAATGGGGCTTGGGGCCTTAGTTCACCCACGGTAACGCCTCAGTTGACGCAGCATTTGGATGGGGGGCCATTGAAGCATCTATGCTGGAGCCCCACAGGCTCAGAATTGGCTGTTATCGATTCCACCGGACGAGTCACCATATTGGGAATATTTTCATCTCTCAACAAGCCGACTCTATGTAGGCCTTGTCAAGCAGACCCTGCCGATGATTTGCATGCGGTTGTGGGGTGCTATTGGCTCAACATGGCACCACTCCCCCCCACTCGTCCAGTATGTGAAACGTCAAAATTGGAGTTTTTTCTTATACTAATGAATACAGGCGCTTTTGCATGGGCCCGCAATTAAAGAAGGCTCAGGTTACCGCTACGAAGTTTCCCAGACTCAGGTACTAGGCCCATATCACCCTAATCATTCAAAGTCGGCGTTTGTTTGTGTTACTACGAATGGCCTTTTGAGAGTTCTTTGGCCACAGAATAACGGCAAGTGGTACGAGTCACATACTGAGTTGGAAAGTGTAATTTCATCCGATGATCTGATAACTCATGCGTCAATATGTTCCGACAAGAGTAAGTCTTCCGCAGCGGTAGCATATCCCGCTCTAACGTTTCAAAAGATAGTACACTTCTTATTGCGTTTGCTACGACAGCAAAGCAGCTGCGAACTGTGCGGGCTGTAATTGACTGGGGTTTTCCTAAGGCATCAGACAAGATTGCTCCAGCCTCTCTACCTTTGAATCCATCTATCAAGACACGACATCTTGCTGTGACAAGTTGGCTGCACGAAACTTCTGGGGAAACTCTGAATGCATCTCATATGGAATCTTCAATGGTTCAATTAACTCATCTGGAATTCCTTCCCCCATCTAGTGATGCTTCTTCTAGTCGTATAACCCCGCCAACGATTATGACAGTTCGTTCGCATTTACCTACTTCGATAGATCATTATAATCAGGATGTCCACACCATAGTAGATAGATGGGAAGTTCGTGAAAAGTCACAGTCCATTCATCCAGCATTTGAACAGTTGAGCTCAAGAAGAAATAGTGTTGGGGTACAAGCGGGAGTAAGCAATTTCTCAATTACTTGAATTGTATATTAACACCAATAGCCCGTCGCTTTCCTGAAGAAGCTCGAGAGCTTCACCATAAATAAAGTCCTGCTTGCGAGCCAACCTATGAACCTTGGTAGAGTAATTTGCTTTGCGTACAGTGATAGCTCGGTTGAGTATCGCGACCGGAATACTATGAATGAGGTCTTCACGGACGGTGATCTCGATCGAGTGTGGCACCTATCACAGATTGGATTTTCATATACTGAGGACGAACCTTGTAAGCTTAAACGGTATCTGAGTGGCGTGCGCTTCTAACAGTGACAGGCCTACAAGTAGCTCTATCGCCTAGTTACTGCTCGATTGTACAGATTCAGAATGATGGAAAGGTCAAATGGAAACAACTTGATTATCATATGGGGGATATCGGATCTAGCATGGATGATGGTGTGTACTTCAACAAAAGTGTTTGAAGCTAAGCTGATGAGAGAATAGCACAATATGCAGGTGTCGTTGCTGCTCTTGCATTGTCTTGCGCCTCAGCAGTACTGACTAATGTCAACTATGACGATCTGTTAGCTACAGCCTACAAATATGCCAAAAATAGTGAGTTTATATCTTCACTAGCCTGATCAATGTCCAATACTTACCCGTGAAGATCTTGGCTATGATTGGCTCATAGAACTATCTCGAATCTTGAAAAGGGGCGTCGATTATTTGGAAGAATCGCACTTTGACATACTGATACGAAACACTACCATCCAATTATGTTTAAGTATCCAAAATTCGCTGGGGTTCAAAGGGGAATTCAACCCTCGAACATTTCCCAGCAAATTTGCATGGATAGTGCTCCAATTGCGAAATATAGTAGTACTTGTGACTATGGCAGCGAATATGAAAGTACCAGGCCCAAACAACGAAAAAGCCACCCCTCTTGAAGATCCAGGTGAGCTCCTTTCAATTCTCTAGTATAGCATCTCTAACAGCCCCCAAGAAGTAATAAATCTACTTGTTGGCTCAGTTCGTTGGGTACTTGATCTAATGGCTTGGATCACCGATACCCTCCTCGCGCTACCTAGCACGCTCCCTTCCAATATCTCCCTAACCGATATCTCCTTACTCTCCCTGCCCGAACTCCTCACCCATCTCCGCGCCACTAATACTATATCACTCCACCTCCTCCTTTCCTCGCCTTCTCGCGGCTTCCTCCTCGCCATCTGTCGCCGACTCCAACATCTAGACTTTATAGCACGAAAAGCCATTACGCACCACATCCCCGGCGCCTCCCCAGTCACACCTCAAGGTCAACCGGCTCAACCACCTCTCCTCTCACCCTCGCTCCGCGCCGCATACATGCAAATTGCAACTCTAACATCCTCCACGATAATCCGCGTTAAAACATTTGAAACTCTCCTCTCAACACTAACCTCACTTATAAAATCTTCCTATGCCTCGCACAATCCACCCCTATCCGGCTCTCCTACAGCCGAAAAAGCACGCAATGTACTCGAAATGAAGATGCTTTTTGGAGGTGAAATACCTAACGCTTTCACACCTGTCATTGTGGAACTATTCAAAGGAATCCCTGGTTCCAAATCCCCTCCCTCATCCGAGGATAATGAGAAGAAAGAAACTGAGGAGAATGGTAAGGAAATTGGACTATTAGCAGCTGTACGCGAGGAGATCGAACCAGCTAAGCTCTGGTTCGCGGATTTCATTATGTTGGAAGTAGATGAAGATCAAATGAGTGTAGCGAAAAGAAAAGGGTTAAGAAAGACGATGGACTGTTTTCGTAAGGCTTGGCTGTTTGATCCTCCTCCATCTTCGTCAAAATCAAATCTTCCACCGGATGATAAAACAAAAGATCAAGCAGCTAGGGGGAGCAGGAATAACCGCTGGAGAAGATGCGCTAGGTGTGCCGCTGTGATGGAAGATATACTTAGTCAAAGACAGGCACTACAATGGTTGATTATGCAGCAGAGAAGATGTTTCTGCAGTGGCTATTGGGATACGCTTGGCGTTGGAGACGTAGTTGCTTAGTTATTGTTCGTTTCACTTTCCATTGCATCCACCTTACCTTTGGGCTCCATCACAAGTCTACCGAATTAATCGAGATATGGAATGTTACTTCCCATTGGTCAGGCCACAAGTTAGAAATTTATTTTACATGTTACGGTAACGTCTCGGACCTTTCAACGCCAATCTCTAGCGCAGAATTCTACTTCTACGATGTGACCCGTCTAGAATTGTCTTGTGGGAAGTCCTAGCAATATTCGAGCCGTCAGTCTAGAGCTGTTAAAGCAATTGCTCCCAAATTCTCTCGTCTATACCCACAGCATTGGACCAAAACCAAGTCCAATCATTGATTCTTTCCACCCTCCTTGTCACTCCCTTAGTCGGCTGAATCCAATCAATCGTCGTTCAATCAGAGTTCTGTCATCTCGTGCCATTAACAACGATCTCACAAAGACCTGTGTGTCAGTCCTCCAATTCGAATGAATCGGAGTGGAGCATTTTCGAGCCTGGAGATATCGAAATATAAATAAAAATGCTTGAGGTCGGGGTTTGAAAGTTACAAGACGAGAGTGCTGGTTGCCAGGGTGAAGTTTCAACTTTGCAATTTGAAGAGGATGGTTACTACTCAAATTTCAAAACTATAGTGCGAGTTCAGAGGTACGAAATACACACAAGTCTCTGGGCTTGTTTGAAATGGTGGTTGGATTTCGCTGTTACACTGTTACGCCAAGACGGGAAAGGAAAGCAGGTTACATACACAAGCTCAGGGTTACTTCTGGATATACTTTACTAAATGAAGTTTTTATCATTGACCTACAGCTCGACTAGTAGTTAAGCCCGGGGCCGGACACTCTATTGGCCTTGAACACTTCACACCATAGGCTTCGACAAACGTAGTATTGAAAGCGCCAGCCCTCTTTTTGACAAATAGCTTCCCCCCATAGAAGATCGGATCGAGCCGATACCTAGATGCCTGGCATAAGATCTCTGAAAAGAGATGAGCTTACCTACCTCGCTGAATTTTTCCAAACTTCAACCTTACTCGCACGTGTACCGTGTGAGTGTGGGGTTATCCCCAACCCGGTGATTTCGTACCACAACACCGACATCTCTTAGTTCTTCGTCACCTAAATTGACACGCAAAGCCGGACTGAACGCACCACGGGTAGTGTGTACAACTTTCAGCTCCTACGTTATTCCTAGCACATCTTAAGACGAAGCATTGATCGCGGCCATATTCGCATAGAGAGGGCAACATCAAGCTCTGAATACGCTAAAGATATATAAAGTCTACACTTGCACCTATATACGGGGTCACAACTTCCTCATAAAAAGCATTATTGTTAGCATGTCTACAATATTTAAGCACTGACAACCACGGCGATACAGACTAAAACTGATAGAGATTCATCATTTCCTGTCCGATCATACTGCCCTAGCAGGAGTCCTCCACAATGCTCGTGGTACCCGAAACTGGAGTCCTCCAAAATTCCTCACACTCTCAAGGGTTCTCTGGGGAGGGAGAAAAGGACCGAGATTCACTACTTTTGGTTTTTAAATTCACTTGGTCCTTTCCCGGAAGAGGTCATCCCGGGTGCCAATATAAATCCCTTCACTTTCCCCATTCTCGTCAACACTTTACGTTCTTCTTCCCCCTCTCAATCGTATTTCGCTATCCGCCTCTTCAACCCCCTCAACCTGGCTCACAGGTAGACAACCTAATACCCTTTGCCCCGATTGAGATAGACTCAGCTTCATCATGCCTGCAGGTGCAGCTATCACCGGTACGACAGATACCTCGCGCATAGAGGCGCCCGTTACTTACAAGGCATATCTTATGTGCGCTTTTGCTGCATTTGGCGGTATATTCTTTGGTTATGACACAGGGGTAGGTTCAATCTCGGCGCAATCCTTGAATTTTATGGCTTCCATTATATCGCGAGGCATATCTTAGTCCTCGTAGCTACAAGTCATGTTTTCACTATTGTTTCGCTTTAATTAAGCTAGTATCATGCTGACTTTATTTAGTGGATGGGAGGTATCATGGGAATGCCATACTACATTCGACAATGTACGTTCATGCATTTTTCATGTAGTCCTGGATGTTTACAGCCAGATTAATGATTTACAATCGTTTCTTTGCTCCAGATGCGTCTACAAGAACCCGCTTCTATATAATTTTCTAGTTCGCTCCGGGGCTAATATATTTTTTCTAGACACTCATCTCGACTACCCCCCAACTGGAACCAGCGATGCCGATGTAGCCCTGCAACATGCTTTTGTTCTTCCAGGATGGCAACAATCCCTCCTTACTGGTATCCTTTCTTGTGGAACTTTCTTCGGTGCCTTGATTGCCGGTGACATTGCAGATCGAATTGGCCGTAGATGGACTATTATTTCTGGCTGCTTAACCTTCACTGTTGGTTGCATCCTCGAGACTGCCTCAACAACCCTTGCTACTATGGTCGTAGGACGTTTGATTGCTGGTGCCGGGGTCGGTTTCATTAGCGCTATCATTATTCTCTACATGAGTGAAATTGCGCCAAAGAAAGTGCGAGGTGCCTTGGTTGCAGGATATCAATTCTGTATCACCATCGGTATTCTCTTGGCCAACTGTGTAGTTTATGCTACCCAGAACCGACTCGATACCGGATCTTACCGTATTCCAATCGCCGTTCAATTTATTTGGGCCATTATTCTCGGTATTGGTCTTTTCTTATTGCCAGAATCTCCCCGATACTTCGTCAAGAAGGGCAAACTGAAGGAGGCCGCCAAAGCTCTTGCCAATGTCCGAGGACAGCCCATTGATTCAGAGTATATTCGGGATGAACTTGCTGAAATTATTGCCAACCACGAGTACGAGCTGTCCGTCGTTCCCCAAACCAGCTACATGGCTACATGGACCAACTGCTTCAATGGTAATTTTACGAAAAGCAGCAGCAATCTCCGTCGGACTTTGACTGGAATCGGACTTCAAGCAATGCAACAGCTCACTGGTATTAATTTTATTTTTTATTATGGTGTCGTTTTCTTTAAAAGTTTACACACCATCTCAAACCCTTTTCTCATCAGTTTGATTACCACTCTTGTGAACGTATGCTCTACCCCTATCTCATTCTACCTTGTGGAGAGATTTGGACGACGTAGTCTTTTGATCATTGGAGGGACAGGAATGGTAATTTCTCAATACATTGTAAGCACGCGTCCTGCCAGTGTTCCATGACAAGTGAGACATTGGTATGCTGCCCTTGGATCATGTCAAGAGAAAGGAAGTGGTTATTGACATAAGTGATCTAATAGGTTGGCATCATCGGCGTCACTGTTGGTCAAGACAAAGGCGATCAAACCAACAAATCAGCTGTATCAGCTATGATCGCCTTCATTTGCATCAACATTGCTATGTTCGCTTCCACCTGGGGACCTTGCGCTTGGGTTGTCATTGGCGAGATTTTCCCTCTCCCAATCCGATCCCGCGGTATCGCTCTCTCCACCGCCTCCAATTGGTTCTGGAATTGCGTAAGTGGACTCTTCATGAGATAGGCTCGCGACTAACAGTTCAAAAGATCATTGCTATCATCACCCCCTACCTCGTTGATGCGCAGTATGCCAACCTTTCTTCCAAAATCTTCTTCATGTGGGGATCTCTCTGCATCATCAGCGTAACATTCTCCTACTTCCTCGTCCCAGAAACAAAGGGTCTCTCGCTTGAACAGGTCGACCGCATGTTGGAAGAAGTCGGCCCGCGGGAATCTAGAGGCTGGGTTCCTCACTCCACCTTCGCTGCTGAAATGGGTTTGGTGGAGAAGGGAATTACATTTGGTGGTGAACATATCGAACACAAGGCTGGTGATACCTCTGACCTGGAGGCTGCACATACTGTTCATACTAAGCAGGTCGTTTAATTGCGTCTTTGAACTTTCCGAAGATTTTTGCGAAGCACGTATCTAAGACAGAGGAGGTTAACTGTGGTTGGGTTTAATTGGCAGGCAGAATTTGTCCTTTAATAGGCTCTGGGTTTGATACGCTGATATACGGATGAGCGATGACTTAAGAATGGATAATACGAGTTGATGATATTCTGGTAATACATCAACCGTTTTTGAATACATTTATTTTCTCCATACTTGAACTATAGAAAATTTGGCTTTTGTTACTTGCTTCGCTAACGAACTAATAACTTACTTATTAGATATGTTGAAGAACTGTGTCTGAGCCCTGATGGGATAGATTTCACACGACTCGAGGCTCCGCTTTCGGGGCCTACTCTAAAAGAGAGCGAGAAACAGAACTGTAGATTGTGACTCACGAATAAAGATGGGCAGATATTTAGAGCAATCAAACTGCTGCTGCTATTGTATCACGAAGAGATCGACTGGGAGGATCCTTCACATCTCCTTGCCACAAAATATACTCACAACATTATGTCACTATTAAAGATTTGAACTAATATTTAGTTAGAGCAGTCGACGTGCGCTTTAACAATTGCCTATAGGTAGATACAATGTAACCATGCTTATTTCATGCTCCACACCACAGGAAGTCATTAACAACACCCACAACTTTTTAGGATTCGGGATCAGATCTCTTGAGATTAGAGCCGCATCGAACCCAACTCCCCAAATATATAGAACGAGTCTGCTTACTCTTTTGCACATAATTCCTCGTCCATTCTTGTAAAAAATCAGAACTCCAAAATCCGGAAAGTAGATGCATTTCTAAAAGCAGTGGATTGCGCCAGTGGAATGCAATGATCCGTCCGTATGAAGTCCTTTCCGTAGGACTTGAAAATGAAGAAACACCAAATAATCCTCCATAACTCCTGCGCAATGGATTCCCAAAAAAAGACCTCATCTTCTGTCACTTCCAAACGCCGATGGAGCTGATATTCCATTATTAATAGGCCTTGCAGCTACATTAGCAACGTCAGCCGCAATCTGTTGCTGATTTTTCGCAGCATCAAGGATCCTAATGTACATCCCTTCTAAGGCCGCTGCTGTAGTTACTTTCTCTGTCTGATTAGGCCAGAAATTCTTGGCAACATATTCCCTTTCAAGATTAGCTAGAAGGCGAAGTAGTCGAGGGATGAACTTACCACAAAGATGATCTTAGACCTGCCATTTGATCAAGAGATGTTTCCGATGCAATAAAATTTCCAATGAACACTAGCTCTTCTTTCATGACCTTGGCGCGTTCTTTTTGAGACTTAATGTTTTCTTTGGTTGCCGATCTGATGTGCTTTAGATGCTCCCTAATTGGCTTGAATGCTTTTCGTAACAAGCTCTCATCATCCTCAGATCTCTGTTGTTTGCTTTGACGATCGTCATCCAACCCACTATGCTTCCTCTTCATGTCAGTTTTGCTGTGGTCGGCAGGATGCTTTCGACGCTGGTCTCCACTTCGATGCTCGCCATGTGTACGGCTTCTCTCTCGATCATGAATTTTCTCGGGTTGGCGGTGTAATTTCTTGATCTGAGGAGCTGGCGATGCTGATACAGAATTTCTGGTATCTGGCTTGCGGTGGCCATTAGTGCGCTCATTCTTTTTATTGTTGCGATGGTGGTTCTCAACAGCGCGCTTGGCAGCTTGATTGTCCAAGTACTTGGCCTTTAGTACGGAGGTGAGATAATCGGCACGACGGACAAGATGAACAGACCCGGGAGCTTTGGAACTCTTCTCGTCTGCTTTATTTCGTTCCTCTTTCTTGTCCACGCGATTCTCCTCTAGAAAAAGTTTGTCTCCCAGCCCAAGATCGGGATCATCTCTTATTGAGGTCCAAGCACCCCAACCATGCCTGTGAATGCCGACCATCAACATCCCATCCTCACGGGCCCCCCATTCACAACTGTAGTGGGCGGCTTTTGATGCATCAGGGACTCGGAAGCTCCTGAAGTCGGAAATTCCATTCATGAGATCTTTTAGCATGCTCATTTCACCTGGACGTTCGAGGATGATCGTAGCATTCAGCCTTTTCACTCCATTGAAGTCAAAGACAACTGCTTTTCTATCTTTCTTCGTCAATGGTTTATTGGTTTCGCGTTCCATTGCCTCGCGTCTGGCTGTATCTTCCTTAACTAATCTCGCGGCTTCATCAGTCAGCATCTTTAATCGGTAGGCTAGCAGGTCTCTATCCCGGCCCACGAGACGTGCTTCTTTGATTAGTTCTTCTCCGCGCAATTCAATAGATCCATAGCGTTGGAAGGCTCGGAAAAGATTTCTGGACTCCTTCTCACTCAATTCTCGCTTTGGGTCTGCCAAGTTGGCTTGAGCCTCCTTCTTCTCGTCGAATTCATCCTGCTGGGCCTCTTCGCGCTGGCGCTTCTTTGCTAGTCTTTGCTCCCGCTCATATTCGGCGGTGTTCTTAATGGTAGCTTTTCGAGGCGCATTTTCCTCAACAACTTTTGCGAGATACTCCTCATGTGCTCGTCTTTCCTCCTCAGCCTTAATTCCTGCTAACTGATCCTTCGGAATAATATCATCCCACTCGAGGTCAATTTTAACGTCCGTATACTCGAAGCTTCTAAGAAAGTCTTCTCCGCCATCGGCCACCATCCCTTCTGGAACCTCTGTCTTATGCTCTTCAGCATTTTCGAGTACGGAATCGATGTCTAGTTCTTCAAGCTTTTTCTGGTTTCCAGACTGCTCGAACATCTTTTGACCTCTCCTCTTCAGAATTCTAGATATGTCTTCAGAAGACCTTGGATCGTCAATTTTGCCGGCTTTCACAGCTTTTTCGCGAAGCTCTTTCTTCTCCTTGTCCGTGACGCCTCGCTGTATAGTTATAAATTCTAGCATGAGCTTGTTGCGGGCGCGTTCAAGAACTTCCTCTTCGACTGTTTCCTTTGAAACCAATCTATAAATGCTAACAGGCTTTTTCTGGCCGATACGATGGGCTCGAGCCATAGCTTGTAAATCTGCTTGGGGGTTCCAATCTGAATCAAATATAATGACAGTATCCGCGGTCATCAAATTAATACCGAGACCTCCAGCACGTGTAGACAATAGGAAACAAAAATCGTTGCTTCCATCGGCGTTGAAATGATCAATAGCCATACGCCGAGGTGCAGCAGCGATAGTACCGTCGAGACGCTGAAATTGATACCCACGTAGTTGAAGGTAATCTCCAAGGATATCTAACATCTTGACCATTTGACTGAAGATCAAGACACGGTGGTTATCCCTTTTCAACTTAGTCAACAACTGATCAAGAAGCATCATCTTTCCACTACTTGCAATGAGACCTTTGAGCTGATCTTCCCGTCTCTCGCTGCCCTTGAGAATTTTGTCTTCAGCATTAGGAAACATGTAAGGATGGTTGCTAGCCTTCTTCAACTCCATCATGATGTTCAACAAGGATTGTTTCTGGCCTTTGGCACCTTCATTAAGAGCAGCATAATTCCTGGTGAGGATATTCTTATAATAATCCAATTGAACATCGGAGAGTTCAACTCGGATAATTTTCTCGCTCTTTGGAGGTAAATCGTTCTCAACCTTCTGTTTAGTACGGCGAAGTATGTATGGTTGAATCTTGTTTGTAAGGGCCGCAATCTTTTCACCGGCAGCTTCCTCTGTTAAATCCATGTTATCATCAATGTCTAACTCGCCAGGCATCAGGAAGTCCATAAGGGCCGATAATTCCCCGAGCGTATTTTGAACGGGTGTGCCGGTGATCAGCAACCGACTAGGGGCCTTGAAATCGAGAAGCTTTTGATATAGCTGAGATATTCGATTCTTTAGGCGATGGGCCTCATCCACAGCCATGAATTGCCACTTTATTTGAGCAAGAAATGTGGCATCCGTGTTCACATATTCGTAAGATGTAAGAAGGACGTTAAACTTCGGCCGCTTGGTATCATTATCGATGAGCAATTCATATTCTCGAATGATATTTCGAGCTGCTTCCTTACCATTGTATATGACGTAGTTAAGGTCTGGGGCCCAGTAATCAAAAGTATCAGCCCACGCAGGTATCGTTGTAAGGGGAACTACAACGAGGAATGGGCCTTCTTGTTGCCGGTCATGTCGAAGCCAGTTCATGAAAGCGACAGTCTGTACAGTCTTGCCAAGACCCATCTCATCAGCAAGGATGACATTCTTGTTCTTAGTCCAGTTATAAGCCAAAAAATTCAGACCAGTGATCTGAAAATCTCGCAACTGGCCGTTCTTGATGTATTTAGGCTGTTCTCTAATTGGGACATGGGGACCGCGAGTGTTAGGGTTAGACTCAGTCCGGTTTGATGACAATGATCGCGAAGTGCGATCTAAGAAGCGATCAATCGCATCTTGAGCAATCTCACTGACCAGCGACTCTGTTTCCCAAGTGGCTGAGTCGTAATAGAGGGCCTTCCACTTTACGTAGTACTCATTACCCTCGTCACCAGTACGTGTACCAATGACTCTTTCGACCTTGGTATAATCAAGAAGCGCATCGGAATCTCGTTCACGATCGAGCATCCACTTCTCTTTCTCCTCTGGAGGGATATCCTCACCAACAGTCATATATATGTCCTCTACAACAATCTTTCGATAATAGTTTTCGAGACGTCGAAACCCCCGCATGCCTGTCAGAGAGGTTGTAGTTTCCCAAGTCGAATGGTAATGGGATTTGCCTTGCCATTTAATGTAATATTCGAAGTCATCGCGGCCTAAATCCTCTTTGCCCATATCATTTCCTACTTTGAGTTTGTGTTTTAAGACCACATCTATATAGGGGGTTGGGTCCTCTGTATCATTGGCCCAGTAGTTGGGCGTCATCATTTCAGATTCATCTTCAAGTTCCGCATCGCTTTCCTGGTAAGCTCCGACTGTAACTTGTGCTGCTCGTCGGCTATTCCATCTCTTTTCTTGGTAGGCTGGGACGAGACCGCTAGATTCAAGCTGGTGACGACGCTTCTTCTTCGTTTGGGTTCGAGCCCGCGCACCCCCATATGTGTCTGAGTCCGAGTCCGAGTTGGAGACTGAGCGAGGAAGTGGTGTATTGCGTTTGGTCGCTAGAAAGTAAGTCAGCGAGATCTGGTTATGAGGTGTTAGGGATACGGGGTATGGTACAAGGCTGAGAACGCTCTCGTTTTCTTCGTTTGGGTCTGTGTGCTGTCACAATATCGGACCCAGAATCCTCATCGTCATCATCGGATTCAATCTATAAATCATCAATAGATAGATCATAGTGTAGAATAGGGAGGCCGCATGGTGCTCTGCTGACATACAATGGTTTTGTGCTGTACTGGACGGCCCTAAATTAAGAGACAAGGTCAGAGATATCTCGAGGCTATTCATATTGCAGTTGTCACGTACGCTTCTTCGTAGACCATAAAGTTCTGGGTTGGCTAAAATATGCTCATCGTCCTCTGCCCCTAACTTCCGCTTGGCAGGACGACGAGACTCAGTGGAAGTAGACCGTGCCAGTCGACCTCCATTAGTAGCCGTTGGAGCCGGGCTATCCTCCAAGTCGTACTCGGCATCATCGGATTCGTCTTGAGGTTCAGCAGCTGAGGAGTCAGAGTCATTAGAATTATGAGCACCGGATTCGGATGGATTATTGCTGGACGAGATTGGTGATGGTTCCTCGATGATGGGATTGGCAATTTCGGAAAGGTCAGATTCACTATCGTAAGGTGCATCATCATTCGTAAGTGCAGTATTTGTCGAAAAAGTTGTATGTCCGTTGGGTAAAGGTAGTGAAGGGGTCGATTTCACTAAGGTAATTGTTGAAAGAGGGGCTAAGACGACGATGTTAGTAATTTGAACAGTATGAAAGCACATATTTACGGAGCCTGGTGGTCTCAAAGAGCATACGACGGTCTTCAAGAGCATGCCGCGACCTTGAATCCATCGGACCGGTATATAGAGAGCAATCGGCATTAGATGGAGGAGCATCGGCGCATTCGTAGATAGTCAATATCAAATAGGGCTGATGAATTGATTCGATCGATTGATGATGAGGTGACGTGTGGAAAGCTTCCAAATGTGCTTTGCAGCCATCGAACGAGTCGAAAGTACACGAACATAAGTAACATAAAGACCCATAGAGCGATCTGGTTTGGTGATATCGAGATATAGCGAGTTGTATGATGGACTTTCGAGAGGCTTTTGGACCAGCCTTGAAGGATTTCGAAGTGGGAGTTGGGACATAGAATAGCAAAATAATTACTTACAAGCCATATTGAATAGGCCCCCCTTTGAAGTAGATATTTTATGTGTAGTCGAATAAAAGGGAGAGGTGTGAGAGGTGTAGTTAACTTTGTGGGGGAGAGTTGAATATATCGAAGTGGAGGAAAGGAAATCGTGACTTACATCCGCAAGGTAGGCAAGTCAGTTGGTGCCTTAAGCACAAGACACAAACACCTCGCTTACTAGCAACCAATCATAGAGCACCACTTCAAATCAAACAAATCTTCCCAACTTTCTATTTTGTCGTCGCATCTTCCAGTCGAAGTCGAAGGCCAACAAGACTTAGCGTCGAGAGCACGTCAATATTTTCACCGACACTTTTCCGAAGATCTATAATCTACTTTTGAACCAGCGCACACGAATCTATTCCATAGCTCTGGAGAGAGCCCGCCGACAAGATGTCTGACAAACTTACTCGGTGCGTTTGAAATCTGCCACCCCGATCCTCACCATGAGGACAGGCATATTGTTAACTCTACTGAGTATATACTGACATTGGGATTCAATAGTATTGCGATCATAAGCTCTGACAAGGTGCGATGATTCTGCTTCCAACTTTGCCCCACTACCCCACCTCAATATTTAACAACATATTTGTTCAACAGTGTAAGCCAAAGGTACATAAATCTCGACTCCTATAATGTGATAACAATGCTGATTTCCATATTTTAGAAATGTAGACAAGAATGCAAGAAATCCTGCCCGGTCGTGCGAAGTGGACGTTTATGTATTGAAGTCACTCCCGAATCCAAGATTGCGTTCATATCCGAGACTCTATGTATCGGCTGCGGTATTTGTCCTAAGAAATGCCCTTTTGGGGCTATCAATATCATCAATCTGCCGACAAACCTCGAGTCGCACGTTACACATAGATATTCTGCCAACAGCTTCAAGTTGCATCGATTGCCTACACCGAGACCAGGGCAAGTTTTGGGACTGGTTGGTTCCAACGGTATCGGAAAAAGTACCGCACTTAAGATATTGAGCGGCAAATTGAAGCCAAACTTGGGAAGATATGACAACCCACCAGATTGGCAAGATGTCATTAAATATTTCCGAGGTTCTGAACTACAAAGTATGTTGTAACAACGCCTAGGGCGCTATATATCTGCTTACATTGTTAGACTATTTTACAAAAATCTTGGAGGATGACCTGAAGGCTATTGTTAAACCCCAATATGTTGATCGTATACCAAAGGCAATCAAGGGTGCAGACAAGACAGTACGAACTCTCATTGAGGGCAATGCATCAATGGATAATATGGATGACGTTTTGGATGTACTCGGTAAGGATTACCTGCAGGAAATGCCTACATATTAGGAGCTGAATATCACATTAGAACTGAACCATATTATGGATAGAGACGTCAATCTCCTTTCAGGTGGAGAGCTTCAAAGGTTTGCCATTGGAACTGTCTGTGTGCAGCAGGCAGATGTGTAAGTTATTCCACGAAAACGAAGAAGGCTAAGCTTACATTCTCAGGTATATGTTTGATGAGCCCTCGTCATATTTAGATGTCAAGCAACGATTGAGTGCTGCCAAAATTATTCGTTCTCTGCTACGGCCAGATGATTATGTTATATGTGTTGAGCACGATCTCTCAGTCCTCGACTACTTGTCAGATTTCATCTGCGTTCTCTATGGTAAACCAGCAGTGTACGGTGTTGTGACCTTGCCAGCCTCAGTCCGAGAAGGCATAAACATATTCCTAGATGGAAATATCCCAACTGAGAACTTGCGTTTCAGAGAAGAATCTCTTACCTTTCGGATTGCTGAGGCTGCAGACGAATTCATGGCTGATCGATCACGTGCCTTCAACTATCCTTCGATGGAGAAGTCACTTGGCGACTTCCATCTTAGCATCGAAGCAGGGGATTTCACAGATTCTGAGATCATTGTAATGATGGGAGAAAATGGAACTGGCAAAACAACTTTCTGTAAGCTGTTGGCTGGAGCCATTAATCCTGATGGCAACCAGAAAGTACCAGGAATGAAGGTCAGCATGAAACCTCAGAAAATTACACCAAAGTTTGAGGGTACCGTACGACAACTCTTTTTCAAGAAGATCAAGACGGCCTTCCTCTTACCGCAATTTCAGACCGATGTTGTCAAGCCACTGAAGCTTGAGGAGTTCATTGATCAGGAGGTCAAAACGCTGTCTGGAGGTGAACTTCAACGTGTGGCTATAGTTCTTGCTCTTGGTCTGCCAGCAGACATCTATCTCATTGATGAGCCGTCCGCCTATTTGGATTCCGAGCAGCGTATTATTGCAGCTCGTGTTATCAAACGATTCATCATGCACTCCAAGAAGACAGCGTTCATCGTCGAGCACGACTTCATCATGGCTACATATCTTGCCGACCGAGTCATTGTATTCGATGGCGAGCCTGGAATTGATGCTCGTGCCAATGCCCCAGAGTCACTGCTCACAGGCTGCAACAGATTTTTGAAGAACCTTGATGTTACCTTCCGTCGGGATCCAAGCAATTATCGGCCTCGTATCAACAAGCTCAACTCTCAATTAGATCAAGAGCAGAAGTTAGGTGGCAACTATGTAAGTATCATGATTAGATATCTTGTAAATATTCACTGACAAATTCAGTTCTTCTTGGAGGAAGACAAGAGTGTCGGTAATAGTAGTTGAAGAGGGCTTCCCAAATGAAGCTCTAACTCCTCCTCATAATGTATTGCTAGGCGTTACGGGTTCAGCATCACCAAAAGTGGGATCTAAGGGTATTAGAGGGTACTTTGATGACTGTGATTCGGATGATGATGATCCTGATGAATAACGATGGCGACGGCAGTCTATCCACTGTTGCCTGGTCCTACCATAATCACCACCATTTCCTTTATATTTTTGGTGGCCGAATTAGGTAGATGGAGGGGCAATAGTCAGTTGAACTGGGTGGCTGCCGTCGGGTGCTTAGCATCTATCAAATGGTGAGAAAATCTAGTTCGATTTGGTTGCAACTAGTTTACATATCGAGCAATCAAATTCTGCAAAGACAATATATATCAAAGCTGTAAGAAATTGAGGACGCCATTCAAGGTAGATATAGTCTTGTGAGTTGCATGTTTAGAGTAAATATCCATATCCATCACATGCCACTTAGCCCCAAAAAAAGAAAAGAAGAAAAGAAAAGAAATTTAGCAAATATTTAGAATAGAGTGAGACAATGAGGGTTTTGTCATAATGTAATTGAGTATACACATATCGATATATCTTTTATCCTAAATCAAGTAAATTGCCAAAGCTAATGCTTGAATTTCAATGATACCTGTGTCGTCCATTCTTCAAATCATTGGCAGCCCCCACAAGTCTCAAATTAGAGAACCAGGTTATCAGAAATAGCTTGTATCCATTATATCCAACCTAACTAGCCCCTCCACTCGTAAAGGCTAAATGAGATCACATTAGCATTTGGCTTGTTGGGGAGTCCCACATCTTGAAACTATTTTGCAGTGAGATATTCTGCGTAGCTCCACAACATCGGGACATGAATTCGAGATAGTGGGGGGAAGTTGGAGTCCAGATATGGATCCCAGTTGTAGTTCTTATTTGACTTAGCCCTGCCCTTGAGAAGTGAATGCGTTTAAGTATTAAGTGAACATGGGAAATTGAGCAAGGACGAATTATAGGATTAATATCCCGATAAACAGTGAGATTATATCTCTCTTAAGACATTGGAATTCAAACTACTGAGAGGTTTGGAACCTTTGTCCCATGAGGTGATGCAAACCAATGCATTAGAAATAAATCGGGCAGATAGAGCAGAATAATTCTCGAAGTCTCAATCTTGCCAGGTATCGGTTTAGAATACATATATGGGCCAGATGGCGTCTCATTACAGTGTTACGTACCTGGTTGCTGGAAGCATCAGATACCACCTGCCATTCCGAAATTAGATGCCATGCTCGCTACTACTACAGTCGAATTCCTCGCCATTATTCCTGCCTACCAGTGTCATCATGCCAACAAAATATACTAGTGCGTGCGATACG
The DNA here is from genome assembly GCA_002276475.2 of Chlorociboria aeruginascens. Classification (NCBI taxonomy): domain Eukaryota; kingdom Fungi; phylum Ascomycota; class Leotiomycetes; order Helotiales; family Chlorociboriaceae; genus Chlorociboria; species Chlorociboria aeruginascens. Next base: position 90,731 of record NCSK02000055.1, on the reverse strand, counting down.
TACGAGTCTGGCAATCTGGTAAGGCCTTATCTCCTTATTCTTCTTCAATCTCGCCTTCTTCGCTGCCCGAATGTACGGCTGGTTCTTCCTTTGCTGGTATCGGGGCAGGAGGGGTCCTAGTCCTGTGACGCCGTTCACGTGGGGGAACTGGGGAGCGCTCACGTTTACTTGGTGTTAGATCTCTTCTTGTCCTCTGTATTTTAATTAGCATATCAATGAGCAGAAATATTATAAGGAGGAAAAAGTGATACAGAAGTAATACAATTCCATAATGTGTGGACTTCGATGTGTATACTCTGAATAGATAAACGTGTTACGAACCTTGATGTCTTTCCGCGACCCTGCGCTCTCGACGTCACTGTCGGCTCTTCGACGCCTGTTTCCACTGCCAGTTGGTCTTTCGTCACCATATGGCAATTCGTCCAGTCCCCCACGAGGGTCACCTCTTCTACGGTAAAGATTCTCTCTCTCGTCTTCCCTATCCCTCCTCTCGCGGTCGTAGTGACTTAAAGAATCATCCCGGCGACTACGATGTGGCTTATCGAGCTCTCGATCTCGATCACCTCTACGACCAGGAGATAACAGAGTGTCTGCGACATTACCCTTACGATAGTTCTTCTCCCGATCGGCAATAGCCTTCCGTCTATCTGACTCGTACGCATCTGGTTCTGGACTGCGGCTAGGTCTAGCATGACGCCCAACAGTTCGGTGTGATCTCTCACCTCTGTCTCTATCGCGATGCGTTGGTCGATCTACGGATGCTCTATCACGGCGCTTGAGACGGTCTCTCTCTGCATCTTCTTCCTTCTCCTTTAAGCGTCTGATAACTTTATCAAAAGCAGAACGGCGAAGTTCGTCGGAGTCTACAGCGAGATACTCTTCGGATCTCTCAATGCGGGGTCGAATCCTCTCAAAACTGTCATCAATACGTACAGGAGGCTCTAGGTGCTTGATGAAGGACCTAAGTCCATCAACAGCTCGACGTTGTTGACGTTCAGCTTGATGCTTATCATCTTCGCTGCGTCTAGATACTTTCTCATGCAACTAAATAGCATAAGCAGCCGATCAAAAGAGTTATATAGCATGTAACTTACCCGTTCGAATATCAGTGACAGAGCATCTCGATCAATGTTAGCAGTTCGTCGATCATTTTGCATTAGAGAAAGGAATTCTTCAAATGTAGTTTTCTGCTGGATCTCAAAACGTTTATCCTATCGCTTTCAATATACGCACATAACATTGGTGATGGCTTTACTCACATCAAGAACGTCCAAAACATCATTTCGAGTGCTACGTAGCGCTCGCTCTTCTTCTTCAACCATGTCCCAGAACAAATCAAGAGGCGTTGATCCGGACTGACCCAGCATTGCTACATACCGATCATCTGTTGAAATTATAGAATGGATCTGACTCCACCTTGACCCTGCCTTGATATTATTGTTGACCTTCAACTCGTGCAATAAACTTAGGAAACGATCTCGATTCTGTCGCTCTCTTCTCGACTTCTGGTTCTTTTGCTGTTGGCGGGCGTCGTTAAAAGTCTTTTCGAGGGATTTGATATGATTTTCAAATGCAGTCAACATATCCGACTTGCTAAGTGTCTTGAATTTCTGGTCACTCTGAAAGCGTTCGTTGGATTGGATGATACCTTGTGCCTCTGACCACCTAGTATAGGGTTCCAGGTCGAGTCCCTTGAGAATCTCAACAAGTTCATCCATCGCAGCCTTCCGTGTAGTACTTTCTTTCTCGAGATTGGCCTTCTTCAACTCAATAATATAATCTTCGAATAGTTGACGTCGCTCGTCATCATCTTTTGCGGAACGAAATATGGTCTCTGCCTCGATGATGGGCCGTGCTGTCTTCCAACGTGTATAGTGTTTGATTTCTGGATGGCTTCTCAGCATGGTAGCAAAATCAGTGCGGAGTTTTTCGATTCTCTCCTTTGCTTTATCTTTCTCTTGGAGGCGGACGTCCACAACATACTTCTCGAAGGCGGCTTTTCGGTCTTTGGGATCCTTAAGTGCCCGATATTGAGTATCTTTGATAATGTGTCGCATAGCCTTATCCCAAGACCAATCGGGTTGCACACCGCTGCGTTTCAAGAGCTTGAGAAAGGCTACTTCTGCTTCTTCGAATGTGGAATAGTCAGGATCAGTATTAGCAGGGACAAAAACTTGGGCACGACTGCCATTGGGATCATTTCCATATGCAATCTGACGCGCCTCCCCTATATTTTCTCTGCCTGTGTCTCGTGGTTGATCGTATTGTGAAGTGGAGAACCCGCCTCCTGCGACGAATGTGGGCGCTCTGCCAAAATTAGTACCAAATACTACCAAAGATTTAAAGAGCTTACGGGGCGGCTTGTACTGGTGCGAGTGCCTCCTTGTAGACATCTGGCATTTCCCAAGAACTTTGTTTCGTCTCCGTGTTGTACCAGTATTTGCGCCCACCTTCTGCAGTATATTCTTTCCATGGCTGATTGCTTAGAGCGCGCTGGATAGAAGTCAGTCATATAATTACGACTTATATATCTGAACTTACCTCTGCCGAGGTCATTAGGTCTTCAGGTTTGGTCCATTGCGTTGCTTTTGTGATAGTGTTGTAGTAGTAAACGCGGCCATCGGCATTGCGGGCCTCCTGCCAGAGGCCGGGAGAAGCAGCATGCCCATTGATACCATTTGTCCCATTCATGATGAGCTACAATGCAATAATGCGAAATTCCAATGAGGTTGGAGAAGAGGAAGAGAATTGTTGCCAAAACTTTGGTTTATAATTTGCCTTTTGGAAGAGCTCCGGCTATTGCCGTTTCTAGCTTAGCGCCATCAACATGGCGCTGCGATGAGAAGCTCCCTGCATTCATAAACTCTTGATTTGTCTACAGACAGCTTGGAACCTCGTGTCTGCCAATTTGGTGGTCTCTCGGAATTGGAGGCGCTCAAAGGTGCGAACGGGGAAGAGTATGGCTGAGAATATGGGGGAAGAAGCACGCCCTCGTGGTAGCCTTGAATTCGTTGAATGCTCGATCTTGGATACAGTTATTCCTTTGGCAAGCCATCTCAATATCGAGGAGGCTTTAAGTGGCTCAGTTGAGCGACTCGTTGAAGGCAATCAGTCACCACTTGCAACTATACCACAACGACAGGTACTCTTCTTTGGTTAGTGTTCTCAAACCTTTATAAAGCTCTGTATCTTACTCATTCATAGATCCTAGATGAAACTGTTAATGTCTATGTCCTGCTCCAAACTCCATATTTCGACGAACGGGCTCTACGATCATATCTTGGGCGATTGATCATCAATATTGAGGCCCAAGTCGTTAATGCTCCTGCCGACAATGTAGGCACTCCCCCGGGTCACGAAGTCATCTATAATGGGTCTATTCAGGGTTCGGAAGATCCCTTGATTGTTGTTCAAAGGTCAGACGAGAATGAGGAATCTACAGATGAAAAGCATATACTGGTTGTCTGGAAAATGGCGGCCTTTCTAGTCAGACCTCGATTACGATTACAGAATCCATCGATCGTGTTTTCAGCCACAGCAAATCTCACACCTGCTGAGCAAGTGCAGATAGAGACCTTGAAGGAAGAATATCTTCCAAGTCAGGTTCCAGCTGGCATGAACCTGCTAGAATCGTTTGGTAACGATCCAGCATTAGGTGGGATCGTCCCGCGATTATCTGCTCTGAGAGTGTCTCGGGTTACACCGGCAACTCAAGCGGTTCGAGATTCCATGCGACCTCTCAAGAATATCTCTCGCCAGTCCATAAAAGTGTACCCTGCAATCAACTCGCGAGTGCGGTATTCAAGACCAAGTACTACACCTGCGAATTCTTCGGTCATAGCTTCATTAGACGTTGATATTACTCCCTTCACTAACTGCGAGATATGGCTAGAGAAAGTCCACATCAGCATCACAGGGGGGACTGTGGAAGAATTAAACTCAACTGCCGGAATGGAATTACCAATACACTGTCTTCCGCAAGACGATGTCACGTTCCTATACCGAATTTCACCAGATGAAATGGACCTGACAAGCAAATCCCAAGTTCGGGCTCTCGATATCTCAATAATAGCAAGAGCGAATCTATCTACTGTTTGTCGGCCGCAGATAGCCATGTACTGGACGACATCTCTCGACTTCACTCCTCCAGTCAACCCGGGTTTCGGTCGTATAACCCAACCTATCCAACGGGCTCATCGACCTGCTCAACTCTCCCTAGGCTCCCAAGTTGAAGCTAAATCCACAACTTCCTCACTCGCTGCTGTCAAACCTGACGCTCTCCCAACCATGGAAGTAACAACCCGACATCAGCGTAACTCCTCCATCCCCGACTTCGGAGTAACAATGACCTTCACGGGCCCACCTCCACGAACGCCCATCCATGCCGGCGAACCTTTCATCTGGACCGTATTCATAGTCAACCGCTCAGACCGACCACGAAAACTCGCTCTCGTCGTAATCCCGAAGCGTCGCCGCGCGGAACCCAGAATAACTCGTCCACCATCCACAGGCTACGGCTCCAGACGCAAAGATGGCAAAACAGCTGACGGATTTGTGGAGGAAAATATTCTCCATGCAATGCAGAAGAATTCCGCTATTGATTTTATAGATATCATATGTCTGAGTACAGATACGCGAGTGGGGCCTCTAGCACCATCGGCTTGTTATGAAGTGGAGTTGAAGTTCATGGCATTGAAGGCAGGCGTTTTAGGGATTGAGGCTGTGAGAGTGGTAGATTTGGCGACACAGGAACATGTAGATATCAAGGATTTGCCTAGTATTGTTATCTTCTAAGACTCAGGGTGAGACTTGAGTATGAATGATCTATCTTTGCTGAAACAATATTACATCGATATTGGAAGTGAAATCTTGGTTACTACTTACGCCAAGTTATTCATCAGAGAGAATTGGTAGGTAGAATAGCACCTATAATAAGATATTATGAACATCTTATTGTCTCCTAATATACTCGTAGAATGCAGGACATTGTCTAACCTATCCCGTCAATGTAAGATCAATTCTGACCTTTTGACGCGTCACTTTCTATTTAGGATCCAAGCCTTCAAAATTTGAATAGAATCCTAATCTCTATATGTTACCTATATACATATAGTAAATAATAGTTATACATATAGTTAAATTATGGATATTCTTTTGAAATCTGTTCTGTTCTGTTATCCCATCCCAGTCCAATTTGAAATTCTAAATCTCTTTTCACATTTTGAACTTCGAAGTCAAGCCTACGATCCACCCGCCATTATCATTATAACTAAAAATTCAGTCATTACTCCATCCCAAAGCACCAAGCTAAATAGCAACAACAGGGAGCAAATTTGGGGTATCAAAGAACTAAAGCTCAAGTTCCAAGTAAATAGCAAAAGAAAACTCCTTTTCAGCCACGAACCGCCCTGCAAAGGAAATAAGTGATGGTGATAGATAGATACAATTTTGAAGTTATTGTCTTGGTACAGATTACAAGAAATGAGGGTATAGGAGAGATAAGGTATTTGTTTATATGGCACCTTCTTGGCCTTCGAGAACTCTCCTGGCGGCATCGAGCCTTCGTCTCCAGACGCGGGATTCATAGGTCATGCTTCCTGATTCTTGTAATCCTAAGACGCACTTTCCTAAGCTTTCAACTAATCTCTCGACTAAGACTTGGTCATCTCGTCCAAGCATGTGTACGGGTGAAGACTGGAGATTGTGGGCCTCAATTAAACTTGCGGGATCGCTTCTGACTGAACCATTTTGTCCTTTTGATCCAGAATTTGGTTGCTGGGATTTGGCCTTGTTGACCAAAGGGAAACTGCGTGTAGTCCCAGTAGAACCATTTGAGTCGATTGAATCGAAAGATGCCACAGATGGTCGATTTAAGGCGCCGTAATCGCGAGGTGCAATTACCGAACTTGGTCTGCTTTCTTTGGTAATGGGGGTTTTACCATCCTTTGGTAAGTTATTGTCGATAGGGCCAAATGTTGAGCGCTTTGCTGTCAAAGGTGTGGTTGAGCGGGGTTGTGGTGGAACGAATACATGTTGAACCGCATAATTATCGTAATCGCTATTTCTATCTGACCCGAAACCTTCAGAAGCAGTTGCGAAAGTAGCCATCGTGGACACTGAGCCTGCACTCTGAGACCTAAAATGGCCACTGGATGTTCTAGGATCTGCTTTGATTGGGCTCTTGGTGGTATTGGTCGTTGGCCCTCGAGTGGTCTCAACTGAATCTTCTGAGCTATAACTGCCACGACTGTCTCGACGTCTATTCTTTTGTTGACTCATTGTACCCATAGCACTGTGGAGGAAAAAATGTTCATAATCAAAAGCATCCTCACGGTCTTCGTGTGATATCAGAGTAGTGAAAGTGTCATGGTACTGTGTTCCGTCACTTTCAGCATCTTCATCATAATCATCAAGCTCATCCCGGTTGACCAATTCATCCTTGTAATCGTCAGGATCTTGGGGATCTTCATTGTTTAGGTCTCCTTCAATCGCCGTATTATCATTAGACTCCAGCACCGCTTTTTGATCATCAGATGAATCAATTCCATCTTGACCCTCGCTTACGTCTTCGTAGATACTCATGACTTCAGAACGTGCATATTCTGGGGTGTCCAGCGTCGTAGCCTCCGTAGTGACTTCGAGCTTCTCAGTAGATTTCGGTTCAATGCCAATCTGTTCACTCCATAAAGTTTGGGGAGCCCCCATATCAGTACTTAGACCTCCTTCCTTATAGCCCTTAGCTCCTGTATACCATTGTTCGGCAGCTGTGAATGGACTAGGTGTTCTCAGACTTTGCAAGCTCCGTCGCCTCATAGTATCATCACGGGCACGATCTCTCAGGACAGACAGTCGTCCCTTCAGATCTTGCATTTGGTCTTTCAAATCTCGCATCTGCATCGTTGAAGTTGATCGGCTTAAAGTGCGGTGTTCACCACTTGGACTGAGCCAACCATCTGTGCCAGATCTAACACTTGCTCTGGATCCAGCGAACGACCGTGTTTCATCTTCACTGAGTGGTTCAAACTGTACAGCCGGGTTTAATAGCTTTCTGCCAACTGGAGAGGGTGGCCCAGATGACGCTAGACTTTCTCTCTCTTCGGGTATCTTCTCCTGGGGTTGAGATTGCTCAGGTGATTGTTTATTGCTGGGTTCCATTCCAATTTGATCATTGTATCGAGCCAGTCCACTTGAAGAACGAACTGGAAATGGTGTGGATCGTACCTTGGAAGGAAGAGAATTCTCACTGAATACCCTCGAATGTCCTGGACTTCCAAGAGGAGAATCAGATGGTGTATTGAGTTTTCGGTGACTCGAAGGAGTCATGCCGAGTTGAGGCATTACACGCCGGTCTGTGGGAGGGGAGGGTGTCGATCGCGTCAACGGACTGCTACTATGTAAAGAAGATCTAGAATTAGATGGTGAGACATAAAGAGAGCTCCTAGCTCGGTTTAGATTTCCTTCCATATTCTATGATCAAAGGGTCAGTAAATGGTGCACAATTTTAGGAGTTGGGAAACCTACATTAAGTCTCCGTTTGGCGTTTGATAAAATCTGCTCTGCTCTCCTACTCAAAGCCGCGCTCGAATTTCGATCCTCATCCTTCAGACTCTCTTCTATTCTCGATAGCCTTTGTGTTTCCATTGCAATGACTTGTTCGCTGTACGAGTCCGCCACGCTTTCTTCATCGTCGCCCTGAAAATTGCTATCATCCACACTAACCCCGTCATCAAAATCCCCAAATAGCTCGGCGGCATGTGGTTCAGAGGTGACCGTACTTGTCGATTCGACAGAAATCTTCCTCTCATGGGTTCCCTGCCTCGTCCGTTTCATGACCGCATTATAACCCAATGTGGGACTTGATCGTAGCATTGCCGGATTTTGAGATTGTTTGAGGAGCCTTCTCTCTGCCGGTGTTGGAAACCCCCTCCCAGGCGTACTTTCACCTTCCGTCACCTCGCCAATATCTGATAGCATTGTCCCGTTCCCATAGATTATCGGCGTAGTTGGTGTCACGGGTCCAATTGGCGCATGCGGAGGTCCAAGTGAAAAGTCCATGTCTGCAGGCTCTTTCCATGTCTTTTCCGGCGAAGAAGAATTTGAAGGAGAAGGGGTAGAATCGTATTCGCCGTACGGGAGGATCATATCTGGATTCGTGAGGGTTGGCGATGCGGGTAGGGAAGGGTACGCCATAGTGGTCGTGGTACTCGCTGTTTGTAAATGCATGTCGCCACCCTTTGCCTCGTGTTCTTGATCGGGAAGGAGTTGGCCTCGATTTGGGTAGGACTGCAAAGATCCGTGAGGGCGCCGTCGCCCGTTCACAGCAGATTTTGCAGCACTTGTCAAAGCTACAGCTTCAATGGTCGGTGACACGCTTCAATAGGTCGGTGGCAGGCGCGATAGCAGCGGAAGCTGTTGAAGTTGCGTACAAAAGAAGACACGGCAACGCCCAGACCGAACACAAGCCCGGCAGGACCAACAAAAACGCTCTCAAAGACAACGATGAATGATTATTCAGGAGAAAGAACGTGATAAGATCATGGCTATAGAGGATCGCATGCACACGACATGAGTTGGGGTTAGGCACTTGTCGGGTTGAAGCACCTATAAGATGTCAAAATTAAAGTCATCCAATCTCGTCTGGAGATTTAACGACTAGGGCCCCATCCCACGAGGGAAGGAACACCAGGATTGTGATGCTCGTCTCCCTTTGAAACACTGGGAAAAGGGTCCAGCCCGTTGGATATTCTTGGCCTTCCAGATTGATTCAAGCAGCCAGGAATCTCAATGCCGTCATGAACGGGGAAGGCGTTCTACCACATCCACTGTCTTCTGCATCCACCGATCCTCAGGCCGAATCTCCAGGGGGCACCAAGGGGGTTGGACACTTGCTCTCAAAAGCTCTATACGGACTGGTGGTACTTCTAACTTCATCGCCAGTACTTACTAGCCAAAAGCCAAAAGCTTACGCATATTCCTGCATGACAGAACACTTGGCACCGCTCATCGAGACATACTTTGTACTATAAGATGGCGGCCTACATTCCGAATTCCGATTCCGTCACTTGTCCATGAATCCCTTTCCCCCTTATGGAAGGTTAATCAATGGTAACGAGGCAGTCTGTCACACGCCAGATGTAGACATGAATCAGCATAGCACTTGCTCCTCAGGAGGTTGAAAAAGTCGTAATCAAGTACGTGGTTCATCAAGTGACTCACACTTTTTTTCTTTTTCGGAAAATTATATTTTTTTTCTGGTATATATCCGGCAGGTCATAAGGAAAAATAATATGACATTTTCAATTCACCCTCCCAGACTGAAGATTCAAACATCGTGGCCTCTACCCTCTTAATCTCCACTCAAAGATCTCGCCGCCTCCATCACATTCCTCTTTCTATTCTCCTACCTCAAAAATGGCGAACCCCCAATTCACTCTCGCACCCTGCTCTCTCGCCTCTATCCCCAGTATGATAGAAACGCATATGAGTGCATTCGCCAACGATCCATTCTTCTCAGCCGGCTTCGTAAGCAGGGTTTCTCTCCCCGACTTAACACGCTGGCTCACAGCACGCTACACAAGACAACTTTCTAGCTCCGAAATCCGAATCTTCGGCATCACAGATAACCAGACTGGCAAAGTCATCTCATGGATACGATGGGAGTATCCAAATAACTTAGCTAAGGAAGAGAAAGAGCAGAGGGATAAGAAGTTGCGGGAAGAAATTCCGTGTGAGACGTGGCCAATAGGTACTAATGAGGAGTTTTGTAAGCTCATCTTTGCGACCAAGGATAAGTATAAACAGAAGTATTATAAGCCGGAGGAAATGTATTGTAGGTTTTGCTTCTTGTACCTTGCTCTTGATAATAGGCTTATATTCGATAAGTTGTACAGTTCCTGGGTACTCACTCAGCCTACCAAGGAAAGGGGCTAGCCAAGATGTTGCTCAAGCATGGCCTTGATCTTGCAGATGCCGAGGGGAGAAAGACGTATATCGAGGCAACAGACGCTGGCCAGCCGGTTTATCTCAAGATGGGATTCAGGGATATAGACTCCATGGCTGTTAATATGTCGCCATTCGCTGAGGTAGTTGTGCATAACAAGCTTATGATGAGAGATCCTCAGCCAGTGCAGGCTTAACAGAGTTTGTGCGGCCCTTGTTATATTTATATTATCCTTAAGAGCTAGGTATGGAGGATGATAATGTTTAGATTTATTGACCAGTTTGGAATTTCATGACGTCCGGATAGAGCGACCAAGTCTCCAAGTCAGTACTAGAGATTGAGTTATTTTTGGCCGTCTCAAATAGTAGATAAGTAGAAGATTTCCTGAAAGATATACAGCTATTTCATATAGTATGTTTGTAGTTCCTCTCATAGAATAATACAGCAAGAACCACTTGTGATCTGCTTGAGAACCGGACTTGGATTGTTCGCTGGGCGAGTTCCTGTGCGACTCATTGTCTCCTGATTCTTCTTTCTGCAGATACAACCTTTTGACGGTTTCCCATATTACATTAAACCATTCCTCTTCACATTTCTAGGACCTCACTCTTTTCTCTAAACTGGATCATCTATGGTACCGGCAAGCTGTCCATAACATAGAATATGGGGGAGGAATGGACAATTTTCTTTCCGAAGGAGAAGAGTCATTTGTCATTTTCATAATTAATATCACTTAGGATATCAAGGTATTGAGAGTCGTGCCCGGAAGGGATTTTAAAATTACTGTAGCGTGGGTGTCTGAAGTGACATTTCTAGATGGATATCAGACATGGTGAGGAACTTATTCTGTGTTGGAGGATACGGTGTTGGTAGTTCAATCAAAACGAAAAATGTTCTGCCACAGAGGCACCGACATAAAAACTGGGTAATCACCACGGGCTGGATTAGTGCCACAAGATCATTCAAAATGCTAACGGTGTAAATACCGCAACTGGTTCACAGGTGAATAACGCGGTAGCAGATCTTGGAAACCTAACCTCGATATGATCACTTCGCAAGACACTAGGTCCATAAAATCGTAGAATTTTCGAAATAACGGTCTCCGGTTGCGTCTATATGTAATGTCGTCCTCTGGAGGGAGTGTTAGACTTGGTCGTGCGGTTACTCGCCATTCCTCCGAGATCAGAACTTTTATTATGAAAAAATTGGATCATCCATGTTTGTATTCGATATGGTGAGAGTTAAAAGAATTCTAAATCGCTTGATCAAAGGATGTGAATTGATTGTCATGATTTCATATTCCTGTTTACCTTGCTAATTGCTCATATGTTTTGATAGAAGAAACATCTGAAAGCCGAATTTGACTGAATGATATGTATGTAGACATGTTAAGAGCAGATATAAAGAAGATTTGCGGGAGTTTTCGGAAGTACGAAAGGGGATATAAAAAAAATCAAATAACTAGACAATATTTCAAGAATTCCTTGGACTTCTTCTCCTACTTTGCCAGGTCTTAAATCCTTCCTTCCCTGTCTCCTTCGCATCCCCCATTGCTTTGCTACTACGTTCCTTGACTTGGTGTTTATCCGCTTCATCCCTGATATCATCAACCACATCCGGACCAATGCTAGTGCCATGTATCCAATCCAGCAATCCCCATGGAGCAAAGTTTCCCTTTCCACGCCCCTCACTATGGAGTTCTTGACGTTTAGTAATACCGCCGAGGATAATGCCAGGGATGGTAGTATATCCAGATAGTGCGAGGGTCTCTTCAAGTGATATAATGGATAGCAGGAGGAGGTAGGTGAGAAGGTGCGTGCGGAAGATTACAGACGGGAGATAGGTTGGGAGAAGTCGGAAGAGGACATAAGATACAGGGTGGTCGTAATGAGCGCAGAACGAGTAAGGTGAGGTTATAGAGTGGAAATAGCTATTGTGAAGCTTGCTCACAAAGTTTGGGGAGTTTGGATGTAAAACGAAGCGATGAATATAGTATTGAAGAACCTATAGCTGTTAGAGACTGTCCACAGGTGAAATTCATGTAGGAATACCTCGCGAAGGACCAGTCCCCTAACGACATCTTTGGCAATGGACCATGGCATTGGAAGTGTAGTTGTAACCTTCAAAGCACTGCGAATGTTGAATACTTCTATAAGCAGCGCTTCGACTCCTCCCTGGATGGCAACCCCAAGACAGACATTGAAGATGCTCAGTCCAGCAACCTGATACCACTGAGGCCGAGATGCACTGCGGTGCACACTTACTCCTCCAGTTCTTGCAGGTAATGCAGACGAGCCTTGAGTCTTGATGCTCACGGCCAGGCTAGGTATAACTGAATCGAATACAAGACACACTATTGACGGAATCAAGAAGAAGACTGCCCTCACGCCAAGAACTCCAACTATTTCAACTTTCAGCTCTGAGAACGATAGAACGAGGGTTGACCAAGTCATATAGAAGAATAACAGATTCAAAGAGGTCGAATATGTGGTCAGAGATGGCATGAGGAAATACCCCATGACAGGAAGAGAAAGAAGAGCATCCATAATAGGAAAGATGGCCTAGATTGAGTTCTTGATTGTATCAATATGTTTGAAGTATCAGTGATCATGACCGAATCCTGTCGGTATTTAACCCCATAGACACGGCATCCTGCAGTGTGTTGACGTGAGACGTCATTGTTCCCGGTTTTAATGAAATTTAGCAGGAGCGGACGAAAGTCTCTCCATTCCGATCAGGGGGGATCCTTCTTGGACGTTACATAATCAGATGTTCCACGAATAAATGAATGCACAGGAACATATTCTCTTGACTAAAGCCAAAACCAAAGAAAGTTCATGATCAGAAGGCATGAATTACAGCAAGGTAGTCATTTCTCAGTTGAGAGATAGGCAATTAAAATCCCGAACATAGAAAGAATTACCCACGTATTATGTATGATTGCACGTTCCTGCCCCTGATCCTACCAGTTGTACAAGTAGGAGAGTTTTCATCTTAATAACAATTGACCTCCGAAGGGATCAGTGCGTTATTCTCCTATCCACGCCGAAACTCCCCTCCTCTCACACAAGCCATAGTCTATGCATCTCTCCAGAAAAGCTGCATTGCATGTGCATTTGCATTTGCCCTTGCAGGCCTTCTTGACCCCCTCATTCTTCTAGCCCAACTGCCGCATTGGGTACTACCAGTCCACCCGTTAATCTTACCTATACAAAGGTTCAACCCGTTCCGCCGGATGTTACTGCACGAACGTGTGTAAAACTAACCTCACAAACAACATCTAGTTTATGTCTGTTCTCACCAAGAACACCACCTAGCAGGTAAGCCACTGCGTTCTTGGCAGATGTCTCATCGTCAGTGGTGGCATTGAGACAGGTCGCCATATCTGAACCCCCTGACAGAAAACCCGCTGACTTGATTTCTTCACAGCGAATACACACAAACCGCCTCTCATCTTTTCTCTAAATCCTAATGGCATTCTGTGCATAGATGCTTTCAAACCTTCATCGAGTCGAATACTCACTATTTCCAGCTAGCACGAACACCTGAAACTTTTCTTCAGTTATCTCCTGTTCTGAAGTATCAATGCATCGTGGTGGATGCTCTTAAACCTGCCAGATACCACAGGAATCTTGGGAACAACTCGAACAAGGCGTGCAGAGTCCAATACGAAAACGATGGCCAGCGATGCTCCTCCCCAACCTGCTCCTACACGGACAAGAAACCATACTCGCCGAAGATCTCTCCAGGGCCCTTCCACCGCTGCTTCGAATCATATACAGCTACAACCCGCATCACCGGAAGTCATCTCCTCATTAATAACGTCGCTATCGATCATATCCTCTCCCGCAAGTCGACTCTTCGACACTTCAGGTGGAAGTCATTCCACCCCAGCTTCCCCAGCCGCAATCAATACTACCTTCAATAGACTTGACGAGCGATCTTATAGTCCAAGTCAAACGGAAGGTGGGAGTTTTGGCATAGACTACGGCGCATATGATCAACCATCTCTGCGAGATTTACCAGAAGATGCGTCTCTGGATGAATTAGCAGCCAGCCCTCCGGTGATAAGGACATCTAAACCGCCCTCGGGGTTTTCTCCTTTAACCGCGCCGAAATCTTCACGAGATCCAAGTCCATTGAAGACTTTCCTGAGAGGTGGTTCACGGCCTTCTTCTCGAGGATCGGACGATGCCAAGAGCATTGGCAATGTATCAATCGAGCCTGGCCGAACACCAAGCCGGGAACTCCAGAGAAAGCGTTCGGCAGATAGCTGGGGGAAGAAACAGAATAGAAATAACAAAGGCTTGATGTACATGAGTTCAAAGGAAAGACTTAGAGAGAAAGAGCTAGAACGAAGGAGAGCGAGCATTGGAGCTGTGGGAGGAGCATTAGAATCACTATCTTTGCCAAAATTTGAGACTGAACCTTTTATGGCTGAGCTTTCAATCAGCGAAGAGCAGCCTGGAAGAAACGCATCCACATCCGGAGGGTCTAGTCCTAATATAGGTGGAGTTAGCCCATCTTTAGGATCTGGGCGATTCATACCAGCACGGGATTCTTCGCTTCGCAAACCATCAACATCAAGAAAGCGCTCATCTCAGCGGTCGAGCCGGCATAGTACTAAACAGCACAACGTTGAGAATGGCGATGACACTATCCATGAGGACGAGATCCAGCAGGAACGAAGACATGAACGTAGTCGCCGGGAACAACACGCGACCTCTAAAATGATGGAACCGCTAGATAGCTTGGGGATGCCTCAATTTTCTAAAGCTACAACCCTAGCAAGCAAGCAGGTTGCTGAGAGCGCAAAGGTTCAGCAGTCACAGTTGCTTGAAAGCGTGGAAGAAGGGGCTCCCTCACCCGCTGTTGCTCAACGGAAATCTCGCATTAGTCCTGATCGGAGTGAAAGTGCGTCGAGTCAGAAGAGGGTTTCTCTAAAAGATGTACCGGAAAGAGGAGAAGTTTCTCAACCAAAGCAGACTGGATCGAGACTAAAGCGTTTATCAGCACCACTGAGCCCGAAAACTGGAGACAAGCAATCTAATAATCGGCACAGTTCGACTTCTCAAACTAGAGTGAGCTCTCCTGAACCTGTTAAAGCACCACAAATTCAGATAGACGATCGGCCGAACAGTGCAGATTCGATTGATGATGCTGTGGAAGCGTATCTTTGTTCTCCCCGACTATCACAGAAAATTAAGCATCCTCAGACTGGGAGAATGATTTCATTTTCAGAAGTTGGAGACTCGGAGGGATCTGCAGTGTTTTGTTGTGTTGGTATGGGGTTGACAAGATATATCACGGCATTTTATGATGAGCTTGCATTGACTCTGAAACTACGTTTAATCACCCCTGATCGACCTGGCGTTGGAGATAGTGAACCGTACAATGACGGAACTGCAACACCACTGAGTTGGCCCGGTATGTTGAAAACGAGCCCACAGCTATTATCTCAATGCTAACTTTGTACAGATGATGTTTATGCTATTTGTCAAGCTCTGAAAATAACTAAATTTTCTATTCTAGCTCACTCAGCAGGTGCCATTTACGCACTTGCAACAGCATTGCGCATGCCACAACATATTCGTGGTCGAATCCACCTTCTGGCGCCATGGATTCCCCCTTCCCAAATGAATGTTTTTGGTGCTCAGACCGCTTCACCACCCACGAATTCTATACCCACATCCCAACGCATCCTTCGAGCTCTCCCAACTCCAATCCTCAAGGCCGCAAACTCGAGTTTTATGAGTGCAACGAGTAGCTCTATAACTAGTAGTCTCCCAAAAAATCAAAGAAGGAGCAAACGTAAATCCACAGGACGCGATACACCTGCACTTAGCGGCAGAAACACTGTGACTCCTGGTTTAGATAAGGAGAACCATGGACGCAACGGATCCATATATCCGAATCCTTCTGAGCCATTAGATGCCTCCGAGAAAGAAACTTTGGACCCCAATTCTGAGGCTGCTATATTAGCTGCTGCCGCAAGCACATTGGCAGACAAGGAGAGACAGACCACATATGACTCTCGACTTACCCACGCAATCTGGGATCTGGCGACTTCAAATGCCAATCCGGCTGTGGATCTATTGGTCTGTCTAGAGAGAAGGCACACCATTGGTTTCCGATATGTTGATATAACTCGACCAGTTGTTATTCATCACGGTAGCAAAGATACTCGAGTCCCAGTCGATAATGTCAGATGGTTAGGGAAGACAATGCGGCGATGCGAAGTCCGCGTTCTAGAAGGTGAGGGCCATGGCCTCATGGCTTCCGCTGCAGTCATGGGCGGAATTCTGATGGAGGTCGCCAAAGAATGGGAAGACTGGATGAATATTACCGGCAATGGAGGGAAATCGGATTCTAGGAGGGTATTAAGGGAAAGGGCTAGTGTTGGTGCTTTCAGATGATGTCGTTATTAATTGGTATAAGATTAAGGAGTTCTATTTGAAAATAATTGTGGAAGGGGGGGATGAGTTGGAGTGGCGCTAATTGTGGAAAATGGATACCTTGGAAACTTCTTATGTATTAATTTTGACTGGACCTGGGTAATGAGCTGTACGATATAACACATGACAATTAATATAAGATTGACATTAATTACAAATAGTATTATTTTCGCTTTTCTATGTCCCTAAAAATTTAAGACAAATTATTAGAAAATATTACCCCGCAGCGTACCTTCTGCATAATCAAAATAGCAACTGCATATTTAATATTTTACAGTTACATATATATCCCTTTGCCCGCCATTGTGCCAATTCTGGGTGAGATAGATACAAACCAATATGTTAATTTTGCTAATACTTTGTGGTCTACCACATCGGTGGGTAAAGGGATAAAGGACTGCATGCATTTCAACTGCTGATAGAAAAAAAGAAGAAAAAAAAAGAAGAAGAAAAAAAAAGAAGAAGAAAAAAAAAGAAGAAGAAAAAAAAAAAAGAANAAAAAAGAAGAAGAAATAAAAGAAGAAGAAGAAATAAAAGAAGAAGAAGAAATAAAAGAAGAAGAAGAAAAAGAAGAAGAATAAAACAAGATAAAAGAAAAGATGTAATAACTCGGTCTGTGCAATTCTTTACCAGACAAGTTGGGTTGACATTACTAGCTTAGCTTGTCGCTTAAGGTAGCAGCCAGCTCCGTAAGCGATCAATCACCAAAATGTGAACGTTTTTATTTATATCAGCTATCAACCTGGTTTAAAGGGAAAAAAAGGAACAACAAAATATAGCAACACCCCGTTTCGATCGGGGGACCTCCGGGTTATGAGCCCGGCGCGCTTCCGCTGCGCCATGTTGCTTGTTAACTTTGTTTGAGTTGTTTGCAAGCTCGTTGTTGGAGAATTGCTTATTTAAATATATAAGAGTCATCCAAAAATCCTTGGCGGCGATTGGCGGCATCTGTCGGTCTATGACCTAAGGACCTAGCTCCCCGTAGCTTAAAGATTTTGTCATGGCAGCTTGGCATAACCCCACGTTTTGAAGCCAGCCTTGTTTTTACATATTCTAAAGGGTGAGGTCAAAAAATTGATGGCTACGGCCTCTGACTTGGATATCACAACTTCAGGAACACTGCTCGATACAGCATGGCCCTTCCAACTCTCACAATTCGAAATCTCACCACAACCTCAATTGAACTCAAGCTCTTAGAGAGATTCGAAGCCGTCCGATCCATTGACGATAGCCAAGGAATTACAAGGATCACCAGAACTCTCTCTGGCCTTATAAGCAATATCACACCTCTATCTTCACCCGAATTGGCTTTGAAATCCGAAAGCTTCAGTCACCAAGACAACTCCATCCCCATCGGGCCTTTCGAAACGAAAACAACGGATATACAGCCCAATAACAAAGAGATTCTGCGATTGACATTCGAGACTGAAGGTCAGAGGTACAGAGTTGATACCCCGACTCCATCCCATCGTTCGACTGTTCTTACACCACTCTCTCCCGACCCCCGATTCGAATACACAGCGGTATATCTCCCTAAACTCTCATACCTCGCCTTATTTTCCTCCGCCAAACTCGGATCATGGATGAGTAAATTCAGGAACGAAACTCCAGTGTCCGCTCTCAGTATCCCTGGGACCCACAACTCCCCAACCTGCTACACAGCCCTTCCCTCTGTACGCTGCCAGGCTGTGAGCGTAAAAGATCAACTCAATAATGGAGTTCGATTTCTGGATATCCGAGTCCAGCCCGAATCCCCCGAAGATCCCTCCAAAGATGGCCTCATTCTCGTTCATAGTGCCTTTCCAATTTCACTCACAGGCAATAAATATTTCCGCAGCCTCATCAACACTGTTCTCTCATTTCTTGACGAAAATCCCTCTGAAACTGTTATCATATCCTTGAAACGGGAGGGTATAGGAAAATCTACAGATCAACAGCTTAGTAAGATCTTGCACGATCACTACGCAAATAATCGATGGTTCACCCAAAACCGAATACCATCTCTAGGTGAAGTTCGTAACAAAGTGGTTCTACTTCGCCGCTTTGGCCTGGATGATTCTTTAAAGGGCTTGGATAGCGGAAAGGGGTGGGCAATAGATGGAGAGAGTTGGCCTGATAACTGTGCAGATGGATTATGTTCAAGCGGGGAGATTCGAGTTCAGGACTTCTATGAAGTGGCCGAGAGCGTGAACATCGAAAGGAAAATCATATATTCAACGGACCAGTTAGAACGTGCATCTCAAGCAATTTGTGTTCTTCCTGGAGACATGAATGCTACCATTGCAGACACAGCAAAACAACCTTTTTTTTATCAACTTTCTGAGTGCCTCGAATTTCTGGAGAACGAATTGTTGGCCGGATAAAATAGCTGCCAAGGTCAATCCATCCATTATCGATTTCCTGTGCCGGAAACATAACGAATCTATAGGAGTAGGGGATGGGAGCACTGGAATCGTGGTTTGTGACTGGGTGGGAAACAATGGAGATTGGGATTTGATCAGGTGCATTGTGGGGATGAATGCGAAGTTGGAGCTAAGAGAGAAAGATCTCGCTCAATGATTCGAACGTGCGACGAATATATGATGATGATTTTCATGATACACCAACCTTGTTTAGATTTACATATAAAATATAGAGATGTCTTGATCACTCTTTCGGTTCTTCCTTTGCTGCTTTCCCTGACGCCCCCTTTTCCTCATCTTCTAACATAGTTCTTCTTCCTTCAACGGTGAAATATAGGCTCTTCCCAGCGCTCTCCAAAGTACTTGTGACACTACCACCGATACTTTGCAGCATAGCAACCAACTGTCCTCGTAAACCATCCAAGCCACCCTCGATACCTGCAACCCATCTCGTACCTTCAACATCAAACACCTTGCCCTCCACACGGGCTCCGAGCAAAAACAGCTTTTGCAACCCGCTCTGAACTGAAGGATCATGCCATCCTGGGTTTGCCCGTCGAGTCGGCGCTGGGAAAGCGGGTGGGCTGGGTGATAAATGGGAGAGCGCGGCTTTCAAGTGTTGCGGCGAAACCGTAGGGAAAGTCAATAAGGCAAGAGGTCCCGCTAATAAAGGAGAAAGAGCATGACTCTTCCTCGCATCTACCACCGCCTGATGTGCCGCCTTTGAAAGTGTATGTGTCTGTCCATCGCCCGAAGGACTGAGAATTGGTGAAGTGGCCGATGATGGCGTAGATGGATCAGTAGGATCAAGAGTAGGAGCGGGCGGCGACTCTTCTGGCTTATAGAATTCTACAACCTGCAATGCCGCTGCGAAAATCCCCGTCTGTATAATCTGAATGTTGACTCCCTCGGCCAGATTCTCAGCGGGATGCCCTGCCGCAGCTCGGGCTTCATCTACTTTTCGTAACGCGCTTAGTAATTCGCGCCTGACTCCAACCCACTCATTCGATTTCAGATTGTTGTGCTGGAAAAGGAGCATTAACGGTGTAGATCGTAGGACTGAGGCATATTGTCGGAATAATTGAGATTTTCGGAACTCGGGAGGCTTGTAGGATGGAGGCTGTGTTGGGGGGAATCGAGAAATTGGAGGGGATGAGCGGTGTATCTGTCCATGGGATGCTGCCAGAGTAATTGCCGCTTCTGTGGCATATTGTCGTCTCCTTAAAGGCGTTTTACATCTTAAGATGGAGGTTATAGCCTTCGAAGGCTTATGTAACTGTGGCGACATTCTATATCA
The DNA here is from genome assembly GCA_002276475.2 of Chlorociboria aeruginascens. NCBI lineage: Eukaryota > Fungi > Ascomycota > Leotiomycetes > Helotiales > Chlorociboriaceae > Chlorociboria > Chlorociboria aeruginascens. Next base: position 70,637 of record NCSK02000055.1, on the reverse strand, counting down.
GATTGTTAGCAGGAATAGATTAGGAAATCGCCCACAATTATGATTGGATATCTTACATGTACAATTGCCCTGTTGTATTGGCGTTGGATAATGTGCGAGATAAAAACAATGTTGTGGACTGAACGTTGAATATTGAGAATCATGCCTCGATAACAAGGCGTCAAATATTACACATTATCCATCGGAACACATGTCAAGGTAGTTTTCATACTCGGAACAATACATTGGGACTATTGGTTTTCATTCTGCGTGGGTCATCCCAGCGAAAAGAGATGGCTTCTGCTGAAGAGTCTGATGTTCCACAGTACATATCAATCACCCCCTTACTCAAGCGGTTGTGGCCCTCCCCTGCCGAGAACAAAGTTACAGCAGATGAGATTGCCTCCGCGATTTCGCTCATCTTTACAGACAACTTATCGCCCGTCCAAACCGGAGCTCTTCTCACCTGTTTGCATTTCACGGGTTGGGATCGAAGAGCTGATGTTATCGCAAAATGTGCAAAAGTTATGAGAGCTGCTGCGTCTCAGGTAGACGGGGAAGCATTAGTAACGGCAATTCAAGCTCGTGGGAAGCAAGAAGGCGACTATGGAGGCGGTTTGGTGAGTTCTCCTATGTTTTATCCTATATATACTAATGCTTTAAAGTGCGATATTGTTGGTACTGGAGGCGATTCGCATTCTACCTTCAACATCTCCACAACATCCTCTATTGTGGCCTCATCTTTTTTACTACTTAGTAAGCATGGCAATCGAGCTGCTACTTCTAAATCGGGTTCAGCAGATCTTTTGAACTGCACTTTACCAATACCACCAAACTTGATGGCAGTCACCCCCAAGACTATTGCTAAAGTGTACGAGAAGAGCAATTATTCTTTTCTCTTCGCTCCTGTTTTTCATCCAGGAATGAAGTATGTTGCTCCAATTCGTAAAGAGTTGGGATGGAGAACGATTTTCAATTTACTAGGCCCTCTTACCAACCCCGTAGAAGGAAGCATTGAAGCTCGGCTGCTAGGGGTTGCTCGGCGAGACATTGGGCCTGTCTTTGCTGAAGCTTTGAAGATGAGTGGTGCTAGGAAGGCGATGGTTGTTTGTGGAGAGGAAGATCTGGATGAGATAAGTTGTGCTGGGGAAACTTACTGCTGGAGATTGGGCCATCGTTCCAGTAACGAGAATGATAGTGCGGATAATGTTGAGGTCGAGAGCTTCATTCTTAGTCCTGCCGACTTCGGACTTCCCGCTCATGCATTATCTGAAGTCTCGCCTGGAAAGGAACCACAGGAAAATGCGGCAATTTTGACGAAATTACTTCAAAACCAACTTCCCCAGGACGACCCAATCCTCCATTTCGTTCTCATCAATACTGCGGCACTACTTGTTGTCTCAGGTATTTGTGAAGCTGACACCAGTAATACGGGTCATGGCGACGACGGAAAGGTTATCCCCGAAAGAGGGCCTGGCGGAGGAAGATGGAAGGAAGGCGTCAGAAGAGCGAGATGGGCAATTGAGAGTGGTGAAGCTTGGAGACAATGGGGACTCTTTGTAGAGGTTAGCAATAGCTTCACTAATAGCTAATCGGGCCAGCAAATGGGAACAAAGTGGTGGCGCTGGAGCTTAGAGAAGCGCAACTCGCCAGGGTGTGGATGGATGGTGGTCTATCAGACGAATCCTCACCAACGCTGCATTTGTATTTGTATATGTGTGTATATATATATGCCAGTGTTGGTAAGGTGATCATCGTATTGACTTGCAGTTGATGGAGATGGCTTGATCAGATCCCGGTCTATGACGGTCCGATGCAACGTTAGGACCTTATGAGAAAGGATACGGTACCTGAAATTCGGAATTCGTCAATAAATTACCACATCGAGCAGGAGGTCCCCTACATCCAGAGCTCAATCCACAACTAATCCGCAAAGGGGTATACCATCCATCATCGTCATCTTCCTTTTATCCTGAATGATTTATTGTATTAACCCATAGCTATCTATACCACAAATTTCGGACACGAGTTAAAACATGATTCCCGAGAAAATAACATATTTCTCCTTTGCAGACGGCTTCTAACACACACTCATCCACTCCTCCATTGATCTCCCAGAAGCTTATCTTTTCCGTCGGGACTTTTTCACCGCGGGGCAATATATATTGATATTATTACCCCACCACCAGCGTCTCCAGTCTCAAGTCAGAGAGATAATCTCCAGCCACACTTCACCCTCAAACCCCTAACCCTCAAACCCCCCATCTTCCAAGATGTCAAAGCCACAGGTTCTCCTCCTGGGAGAAATTGAGCAGTATGTGCTTTTGAACTGGATAATTCCATTGTGCATCCCGCGATTGTCATGTGAATGCTAATATTAATCTCCTTTACCAGCGCGCACAAGGAATGGTCAGATCTATCCTCCATCGCAGACATAATTGAGCCCAAGGCGCGGTCGCGCGAGGAATTCCTGGAAGAAGCCAAGAGCGGTGCCTTTGACAAGGTCGTCGCCGCGTATCGGACATTCCTGAGTGTAGCCATCACAGGCTTGATCGATGAAGAACTGGTTGAAACTCTACCCAAGAGCATGAAATTTATTGCTCACAACGGTATGATGTTCCTGCTCTCGGTTTGAATGGGCAATCGTATACGACGCTGGGCAGTGGCAGAAGATTTGGGAAGGGCTAACAGTTTGAATTAGGAGCCGGCTATGACCAGATCTCAATTGATACCTGTACGGATCATGGCATACGAGTCTCCAATGTTCCTACGGCGGTGGATGATGCTACGGCAGACACAAACATGTTCCTCATTCTTGGGGCGCTGCGAGGGTTCAACGCATGTTCGTATTTCCCCCCTACATGCTCCTTCCATCTTCGATGTCCTATATTCCGGTACTTACTGGCAATCTCAGCAATGCTTGGACTGCGAAGTGGCCATTGGAAGGGCTCCCCTCCGCCGCCATTAGGTCATGATCCTCAAGGGAAAATCCTCGGTATATTAGGAATGGGTGGAATTGGACGAAATCTGATGAAAAAGGCTTCAGCGTTTGGAATGACGACACAGTACTATAATCGTAGTCAACTTTCGGAAGAGCTGAGCGGTGGAGCAAAGTATGTCAGTTTCGAAGAATTGTTGAAGACAAGCGATGTCCTCTCATTGAATTTACCATTAAACGCAAGTCCCTCATCCATTGATCAACGAATTTGAATCTGACGATTCTAGAAACGCACTCGCCACATTATCAGCACCAGAGAATTCGAGATGATGAAGAAGGGCGTCGTGATTGTAAACACAGCGCGAGGCGCAGTTATGGACGAAGAAGCACTTGTCCAAGCCCTAGACAACGGTACGGTCTGGTCATGCGGTCTCGATGTCTTCGAAGAGGAACCCAAAGTCCCAGCCGGATTGATTGCAAACCCGCACGTAATGTTATTACCGCACATGGGGACGTGGACCGTGGAGACGCAGACGAAAATGGAGATCTGGTGCATTGATAACGTGAGAAGTGCGATTGAAACGGGGAAGTTGAAGAGCCCGGTTGGAGAGCAGAAGAATATGTGATGACTGGGCTTGCCTAGTGAGACGAGATACGAGAAAGAGAAAGAGGATACCACTTCGAATAATAGATTTGAATTACCGTATTTGGAAGACCCGATGGAACTGCTTGGTTCATTTCCACTTAGACCAGACTCCAGAAATATCAATTTTCTAACCCTTCTCTTCCTCTCCCTCCCAAATAAGATGTGATAGAACCTTTTTGTGATCTGGAAAGAGACATAAGATTACAGTAGGATCCACAACTACCAGAAAGAAGATAACTAAACCGATCAATCAACCAATCAACTGCAAAATACCGGCTTCCACAACAGGCAAACCTGGTCTCAGTCCTGAGCCGAAAACCTCAGAATCTTGCATGAACCAACTCGTGGCTCCCTCGTTGTCAATCCCTGTGCCTTACAATGAAAAAGTTCCCAGCTGCCTGCAAGAATCCGGGTGCCTGGGCTACATACGGAGGTACAGTAGACCACACAGTTATGCGTTTTACTGAAAGCAGAGAATCCTGGATGGGTAGGTGAGGAAGTAGGTAAAATATCATATTTCTCAATATTATGGATATGGATTGCTAATAAGGCTAAAACAACAACAGCAGCAACAGCATGGTGTAAAGGCTTGGGTTTGAATTGCTCAACGGAAATCTTTATTATAAAAGGAGACTAGAGCTACAGAAGAAGGAAGAAGAGGCCTCCATGCATGCATGCATCCATTGCACCTCCATTTCTTGTATGAGTTAATCTCAAATCCATTTTTGGGGGAGACGAAAAAAAGCAAGTACACCATCCTAAGGTTACAACCATGTGAGATGAGTGCTGCTAGAAATCATTTCCTTCAGTCATACACACTCTTGATTTAAGATCCTTTAGAGACAACCGACCAGCACAAGGAGCTCGTAATGAAAGTATCCCATATCCCCCATACAATGCCCTCGTAGATAAAAACAACCCGCAATGCTACGCCAGAAAGGGATAGTTCCTAAGAGAGAAAGAAGATGCTGTAGACTACTTTCCAAGTGTGGGGTTCCAAGATCGAGACGCAAGCTCACAAAGTCTTCGAATGACGTTTGTCGTACCGGCACCATGGCCTTCATCGGCTATAAACTTCTTCGCAATAAGAAGCTTACTTCGATTGTCGCTTTCGTCGAAGTGAAGAGGGGTATTTTGATCTGTGTATTCCGAGATACGAGGACTTAGAGCACGTACAACTGCAATCGAGTATAGTACATCTCTGTTTTCCCTGCCGTCGAGGAGATTTCGTAAAGCAGAAAGAGTATCATCTACACGCTTAGGGGAGGATGGGTCATCATCTTGTAGGCAGACGAAGTTGGCGAGCGTATACCAGAATTCCATCTCTCGCGATTTGTGGTGATCAGCGCTACGGGGGACTGGTTTTGTAAGAGGATTAGTAGTTGCAGCCTTGCCTGTTAAGAGGTTCTCGAAAACAGTCAATCGATGTCCGGCCTCAACAGGGTCCTCATTGTGAGGAGCGCCCTTTGATTCGATCTTAATCTCATTCGCGTCACTGGAATGAACCATGCTAGCGAGTGACCATACTACCCTAGCTTCGAGACTAGAGGTATAGGTAATTGCCTTCACATCATTTGGTGCCGTCTTCGCGAACTGATCGATTAGCGTACCAAATTGGTCTAATAAGGGCGTGGTAGTGATGAGCTTCGGGAGACCTTTAAGGGAGAACCATTTCGTTTCGAGGAAGTTCTCGAGACCGGGAGCATAGATGCTGTAAAAGAGGTGCTTGATTTCTTCGAGCTTTTGAGGGACTTGCGTAACGTCAGTTGGGGAGGAATTTGGAGCAGGGCCGCCGAGGGCGAGGAGATCGTTAATGGTCTGCTTTGCTGGAGAAGTCGTGTAAGCTGCGTCTTCTTCTGTAGATGCAACTGAGGAAGGGGGAACAAAAGAGGACGCGCCACCTCTCAGATGTGGAGAGTGCGACGCGCCTGACGAGTATGGGCTTGCACTCTGCAATTCTCTTTTGAGGTCCTCACGGAAGTTTGGCATACCTGGTTGTGTAAATTGAGTGGTAGCATTTGGCGGCGCCGCAGCCTCCAAAGCCGGATCGATCGCAGAGGTATAATCAAATTGTTGACTGCCGGAACCTGGGGAGCTAACACCCGCCGAGAGAGCTGGATCGTAACTCATATTGTTGACCGGGGCACCGTAACCACCCTGTAACATCTGAGGTTGATTTCCGTATGGGTTCGAAGTCGCCGCAATCGAGGACTGCGAGGGAGCGGAGCTGGGAGCTGGTTGAATCGCAGTCGGACCCGGTTGTTGCTTAAAAATCGGATCGTAGCCCATGCACTCGCGTTTCGATTTTTGGCAGTTTCGGCACGCAGGATGTTGTTCGTCACACTAGAAAAGATGTTAGAAGCTTTTCGGCTAGAAGGAATTTTATCATGCGAATTCTCAAGATGCGGAGCTCTTTGCAACTCATGTGCCTTCGCCTACTTAGGTAGATTCGCTTGCACATAGACGAAAGATTCCATCGCGAAAGACTTCAACCTCTTCCCACACTTCTCACATCCCGAAAAATGCGACGGAGTTCAAACACCGCGAACGTACCTTAATTCTCCTCTTCCTGCAAGTCAAACAACCTGTTTTGGTTCGCCGCTTGATCTCCTAGATGATGGGATAGATCAGCATCCTTCCTTCGAGGGAAGTCGAGGATCCAGTCTCTTACCTTCTTGTGTCGACCACCACTCATTACGCGCGCGTCGGTCACGGGTAGCGCATATCGCATCTGGCCTGCGGGATCTGAGGTGACGTTGGGATATTGGTGATGAGGTGGTTGAGGTAGCGTCTGACCTTGATTGTGATAGTATGGACCTCCCCCCATCTGGGCGACCGGAGGAGGCAAGGGCGAGCCCATATTATGCTGCTGTAGATGTTGAGCTTGGAGTGCATCGAGGGAGTGCATGCTGGGGAGAGAACTGTTGCTGCCGGTAGGACTTGCGCGGTATAATTCACTGACCTGTTGATTATTGGGAGCCGGGTAATGATACTGTGCACTGGACAGCGATGGCGAGGGATACGACGTCGGACTTGGGTAGCTCACAGGCTGGCGCGAAGCACCTTGCTGCGAGTTGGACATTGATGGCGATGGAGGTGCAGAGCCGTTTTGGAGATGATGGTTATGAGGACTGTTACGAGAGTGCTGCGCCATCTTTGTTATTCTTCGGAAACGCGGTCGCTGCTGACACTTCGAGGGCCTTCTTCTCTCCCCTTTCCCTTCTCTCCCTGCACAACACGAACCACGAACCAAAGAAAATAACCAGAAGGCAGAAGGCAGAACTTTAGGAACAAAACAGGAGCAGTATGGAACTCTTTTTCGATAGGCGGACCTTTTTTTTTCGATGTACAAGCGAGCGAGGAACGCCGACGCGAGAGGACTTGGGTTGGGGGTGGGAGGGGGGTGTGGTATGTGGTTCGGGCCTTCAAGGGATTTTAGGTTCGTCGAAAAAGGGTGAGTGGCAGGAACAGAATCGGTGACCGGAATTTATTATGGGAGGGAGACCGTAGGTAAGAAGGGCAGGCTGGTGACCTTTCTGCCTGAGGCCGCCACAGCACCACAGCCACGCCGTACTATTTCCAACTGGGATATATATATATATATAGACGTATATGTATATGTATATGTATATGTACATGTATATGGGTATTTCTATTTGTATTTGTATTTGTATAGATACACAAGAGCTCAGCTCACCACGCTTAGGATCTGGATCTGGATCAACACCGTTGTACGGCAGAAATCCACGACAGTCCTATTCTCCTTTTGTTTATGTCCTTCTTTATCTCTCTCTCTCTCTCTCTCTTTCTNTCTCTCTCTCTCTCTCTCTCTCTCTCTCTCTCTCTCTCTCTCTCTCTCTCTCTTGCTCTTCACTCTTCAGATCCTAATTAATCATCCGAGCAACCATATGACCATACGATAAGCCCTATTATCACCAATTGCTATGACTTCATTCTACGACACAGTGACTTTATCTACATGATTTACGTTATTACACGATTATGTTACTTTTACCTTTACATGTATATATGTATTATGTATCTATGGTTTTGGGGGATAAAGAGTTGGAGCTCCTACTTTTAAGTATTTATATTTATATATATTAATTATTTATATGGTGTCTGTTGTGCTCTAGATTACAGTATTTTCTCCTCACATTATATGAGACATGGGGCGGTTGTGATTACTTACCTACTACCTACCCACTTATGTACCTAAGGTAGGTTAGGTAGGTAGGTAGATTCTCGGATGAAGGGTCTCACCTACATACGCCGAGTAATGTCTTGGGGTGCCGAGCAAGTCGCTATTTATTTATAGAAGATTACATTGGAAAAAGGATGAAAAAGATATGTGGTGTTATCAGTGTATCAATTTGACGCTAAATACCTATGTATGGGATGGCTAAATGCGAAAACCATGCCTGAGACAAAGTCATACCAATGCCAATACCAGTCCACAATCTACTCAGGGATATCATCCGCTGTATGCAAGTCCTTCCCAGCGCCTTGGCCACGATCCATCCCATTGCGTACACTCAAGGTCAACAAAACGCCGAACATGTCCGAATATCTCAACCTAAGCCGGAAACCCCCCAACCCCCTTCCCCCCCCAGAATAAGAAATGAGAGCAAGATCCGTAAGGTCTCGAGAGTGGAGCTGGGCAGGCTCTGGGTATAGCAAACCCTATGCAAATGCAGATCGCCAAAACCAAGTATCAAAAACCAATCGCCTAATCCATATCATAACCCATTGCAAAATCCCTTCTTAATGAGCCCAACCAAATGTTCGTATTGTGGCGAATAACCGTCGCAACGCAGTATGAAAAATTAATAAATAATAAGAAACACAACGGGTATACTATCGTGTGGCTCGTGAATTATTGAGGTGCCCATGATTTCGTAAACAATCTAAGCCAGCTCACCCACTCGCCAGGAGATTCAGGGTGTGGAGCCATCCATCGCCTTCAAATAAACCGATCAACCCATTCCGGTCTAAACCATCCCGCTTCGTTGAAAGAATCCCAAAGTCTGCTGGCCTTGTTAACATCGATATTGCAAGCCTTCTGAGCCTGTGTCTTCCGGAATGTCTGGCCCTCCCTTAATGACTCGATCTTGCCGATGAAGACACGGCGTTTCTGGGTGAGGTATGATGCGCAGTCGAGACGAAGGTTTGATGCCAGATGCATCTCATCTGGATGGAGAAGGTGGGCATGAGGGTCACCCCGTAGATCGAGTTTGGAGGATTTCCCTTCATGTTTCGGCGGGTTGAGTTCTCTAATCCGGGGCGGAAGAGACGAGAGGGGAGGACTGTAATCAACAAGCGAGTTGAAGTCCTTGTCTTCTCGTCGCTGCGTCGGTCGCTTGACCCCTTCGCCGGTCTGGTGCGCTCTGGCCGTCGTCTGGCTGGGTTTCTTCGGTGGCTTATTCTTGACCGTTCCTTGCGGTTTTCTCGGGGGAGGTCTGACGGGCCGGGTGCCCGGGACGATTGGTCTGTAGTTTCCTAACATCCTATCCTGCTGCAAGAATTGACGTTCCCTCTTCAGCCAGCGGCTTCGATTGGTATCGTAAGATGCGAACATATGTGATTTGAACTCCAGTGCAAGCTGGTACTCGCTCTCCTTGGGAGGCGATGCCTCTCGGAATTGTGTTGGCTCTCTTGCTGCGACATGTCCCTCGACCACTCTCAGGGCCGTGGAACTTTCGTCATGATCGTTGAAGAGTGGAGGGTGTGAAGCGTTCTGCACATCCAGACTCGGATACAAGATCGGATCCCTGACGAGCAAGGATGTTTGATCTTCAGGATGGCCAAGTTTGGTCTCGGGAGAGATGGGCGGGGACATTGGAAGAGGCCTTTTGGGCATTTCGTAGAGTTTTATCCTCGGTGCTAGGGATGAGGCCATGAAACTATCAGCAGGAATTGCTTCGGGCGGCGACATCAGGCTTGACTGGATCTTGTACTGAGGTTTGTGCTCCATCTTGTCGGGTCGATTGGATGCAGAGATGATTGTATTGATGGAGGAGGATTGATGAATTGACGGAAGAGTCGATCGACTTGTGCGTGAATCGAAGGCTGTGGAAGGCGGCAGGCTCGAAGTGAATGTTTTGTCAGCCATTGCGTTTGTTCGCGCCATGCGCGAAGTAGTGGCGATAGTCTCGGATGGGGGGGGGTATCGACCAGCTTAAATCCGAGGAGGACTGAGATCGACGATTGACGGTCAATATCTTCGGCCTTGATGGAAAGGTCGAGTTGGGTCGCGATGATGTGTTGAATTGGGATTGGGTTCGGTCAGCTGAAAAATGCGGGTTTCTTTGTGCTTTGCGGTTTCAGTCAATGCGATTGATCTGGAGCCTTGACGGGTGGGGTCAAAGGAATGTCGTGGAAGGGCTTGGTTTATGTGTTTGAAGAAGTTGCAGAAAGAAGAGGGTGAGAGAACCATGTACTAAATAGTCAACAAGAAAGAGAGAGAGAGAGAGAGAGAGAGTGTGTGTGTGTGTGTATGTGTGTGCGTGTGTGAGTGAGTGATGTGGAGTGGAGTAGGTAGCGTGTGAATAATGTGTGGACAGGAATCAGAGGAGGGCGTCAGAATGCATCCGTATGACTCCAACGCTGCCACCGTCATGGGGGGGATCCTGAGAGGCTGCCTCATATTATGTGCAGATGAAAGGAAACGGGAAAAGGTGTGGGTGCCTGTCTCGGTGGTATGAACTAAGGAATTAGATACTTCTCTACCTGGTCTGGTCTTAGCCTACCACTGAAATCTGACAGAATGGGGGATGGGGATGGGGATGGCTATGTCGCTCTATCCAGGCAGCTGATGCGGATGCGAAAGCGATCCGCACGCGCAGAGAGTCTCGCAGGTCGGCGGACTCTGAACTTGACGTGACGTGACCTGACTTGACTTGACTGACTTGACTTGACTTGATTTGACTTGATTTGACCTGGCTTGGCCTTGACTTGCGCTGGCAGTCCCAGTGGCATCGCTCCCAGCCTGCCAGAACCCAACGTCCTCTCCCTCTCCCTCTGCCTCTGCACTCTGCCTCTGCCTGCCTCTGTCTCTTCGTGCGATGCGAATTGGGTCGTGCCAACAAACGGGCCAATTGGCCAATGGGGCACTCCAGATGGGCGGACGGCGGACGCGGTCATGTCATCCTCCCTGGGAGGAGGAGATGGGGTCTGTAACCGTCAGTTGGCTGGATTTGTCTGGAGGAGAATTCGTCGACACGATTGGCGCGCACTCGGCTCTTTCTGCCTCTGACTCACCGCGTTCTTACCCCGTCGGGCCTAGCGCGGGGGTGGTCAGGCTGCCATGCAGGCAGGGCTTGGCGGCGCGTGGAAGGGGATTTATCAACAACAATAGAATAGTCTGGACGTCGGGAATCAAGTCATCATCATCATCAGCAGCAGCAGCATTCGAGTCTCATACGCAGAGGCGGTTCTCATCCCATTGTCATCATTGAGAGGAGAGGAGAGGAGAGGGGAGGGGAGGGGAGGGGAGGGGACAGGGGTTCTGTCCGGATCAACTGAAGCTATAGCACATCGCACATCGCACATCGCACATTCGAGCCTCCTTTCCCTTCTGCCTTGCTGCGCACAGGATCAATTGAATTGCACTGCTACTTGTCCACGTGGACGGAGACGACGCCCAGATCAATGGCAATATGAAAGACGGATGGGCTTGGTTTGCGGCAGGTACGCTCAATTGGAGACGCCTGGCATAGCATGAGGCAGGTAATGCCACGTCCTCTTGGCCACACCTCACGCCGCGACAGCACTTTACTCTTCTTCTTCTTCGTCTTCGTCTTCGTCTTCTTCCTCTTCAGAGATATTGAGCCCAGGACGGGAGCCGGCCCGCGTGATCAATTGAGACACGACGGGCCCCGAGCCTCCCCTCCCGGACCTTATCGCCATGCCAGAATCCAAGGTCATCCATCCTCTCTCGTTCACATGCGACCGTGTTTCAGTACAGTACCCCACCACCCCATGCCCCCATCCCATCGCCCCATCTCCTCTCCCTCCCCATCACTATCCATCCATGTTTGTTCTCCATTCACTCCCGCATCCCAACCCCCTCTCTCTTCGGTCTTTGCAATCGCCCTCCTATCCCTCCTATCCCTCCTATCCCTCCTATCCATCTCAATCCCCACGGGCCGCGCCTGGCGGGTTGCATCCTCCTTTCCAATGGCATCTCGTGGCATCCCTCGTCGACATCCATCGTCCCGCACTCGCCGCCTTCTGCACAGAGGGTTGTGGCTCATGCACCTGCCACGCTACGACTCTTCCCGCCGTCGATCTCCTAAGGGATCCGATAGGGACGATAACCTTATTATCACCCATCCGACCCCCTCGTTCGGCAGCGTGTGGATTGCGGAGGGGAAGATGAAACTTACGCGCTGCATGTATGTCCCGGAGGTGGAGGGGGGATGTTGCAGAATGCGATGGCCGGACTGCTTCTCGCTGCGGGCTCCTCGCCAATCTGTCATGTCCTGTCCTGTCCTGTCATGTCATCCTGCCTGTCCGGTGTCCTTTGGGTTGTCACGTGATGCATCCCTCTTTCTCTTATCGCTCCTTGCTTCACGGCGGTCTTCTGAGCCATGATAGCCTAGGCACCGATGCACCATGGTCACAAGTAAACCCGTGATCGGGAACATACTGACCCGCCCGACCTGCCATACCTGGGGGGGGGAAGGGTATCCAGCGTTCGTCACGAGACGACCTGGGTAAGGTAGGGGAGTGGGGTCTCAGATGACCTTCCAAGGCCGAGCCAATTCCGAAATCAAAACCTACAGCAATCCGTTCTGAGACATATGGGTGGTGGAAAGATTACCACCACCCTCAAGCATATCTGTTATCTCTCATAGACGCCATACTCACGGCTAGACCCTCTTCGAAGATAGCGAGGGGTGGCTGAGTTTCAATTGAGGAACATATCTTGCGTAGTATTCTTGCTTTGGTAGGTCACCCTTGAGGAGATTTCCCTCCGCTGGTTCTCATGGCCCATGACAAGAGTCCAGGGAACATGTCTTGGTTCCGTCCTCAATCCAAGGAATAGCACAAAGAAGATGCAGAGGACACAACCCCCCTCCTTGCAATAGGAAGAGTCATTGAAGAATTGCGATTGGGATGGCTGAGAATTCTATATATTAAAAGTAAATCATCGACCCTGTTGCCATCAACCCCATGTGTGTGTATGGCAAGCCTTGGAAGAATTTCCATTATAGCGAGGAACATTTGTGAAGAATACCCAATGAGGAATATATAGAAGAGAACGTGCCAGGGACGGGATACTAAGTGTATGCGCCCTTGATAGATAGAAATAATAATCACAATAGCGGATTTGGACTTTCATTCCACGCTTTTGACTCCTGCACATATTTGAACTTGTTTTAAAACTAGGTAGTCTTTATTGTAGACTTGATAAACCCCTAACCGGACTGTCAATGAATCAGCAGCGTCCAACTTGAGCTCTGCATGCAGGTAATTCAAATTAACATTCCCCAAAGCCGTCGCGAACATCTTTCATTCAGACAACTACTGGGTGGGTGGGTTGGTAGACCTTCGGCATCTGTTTCTGGCCCTGAATTGGAAGTCGCTTTTCCCAACCAACCTCTAGAAGGTGGTGGTGCAACTATTATATCTCAGTCCCCCGAGTGGGGTGGGTTGGCATTATCTCAGGGTCGCCTCGAGCATGCCTGCTTTTTGAAAAGCCGTCTAAGCCCAATGATTGACCCTCTTTGAGACCCCTAATAATCCACTCCACCCACATTATGTGCCCTCTCGCTCCTCTGCCCTCGTTCCTCAACAGATTATGTTGGTATTGTATAACTCCGAGAAGCTGACGGGAAGAATGGAAGAATGCCGCATCCTGAGTTGTGTGATTTTGGGTCTCTACCTCGACTAATTTCTCACCACGGTACCCGGAGACAGCGGTCGGTCAGCTCATTCTCATCTGCTGCAATAAGAAATAGCATTTCAGAACTTGTGCCAGCCAGTATTGACTAAAAATTCGCCACAATGCGTGGCCGATAGCCTACTTGAAGTCGACTGCCGACCCGACACTGTCAGCGTCTAGATGCACTGAAATCGGCGCATCGAGGGAGTGGGAAAGACTTTTCAGATAAGGACAATCGGGTTGAGGGAGGGTACGGGCATGGGGGATTGCGCAAAGTGCTCACCGAGGAGATTTGTGATCAGAGATGGAAGGATTTAGGATGCGCCATAAATGCTGATTATACAACTGAGGGTTTGAGATACTCTTAACGATCCTGTATAGGTACAATTTTCAATTCTAGTAAAATATATGAAATGGAATCGCAAAAATATATGGTATTCCCATTTCTAATCAAAAAATAGAGCCTATTACTTTTAAAACAGTGAGACGGGCGAACATGAGGCGTGGTCGGTCTTGTCATGACAAGCAACACCACGGTTCTCAAATTATCCATATGTCTACCATGCCCTTAAGCATTTCCTCGAAATCCATAACCCGAATTGAGGGCTGCAAGGCCTAGATTCCAGCCGATGGGTTGACAATTTCAGGCTTTCGAAAATTGTGTACCACTCTGCAATGGCTTTATTCTAAATTGATCTTCGGCAGGCCCTCACAACTTCTTCTGTCCACAATCTAATAATTGAATGTTTGAGAACTTGAGAGAGAATGTTAACGCAACTCAAAGCATGCTGACAAACTAAGTCCACCTAAGGAGCTTGTATGGTCATAGGCACTTGCCCAACGCTCATGATTTCGCTGGTAACCAAGCAGACTCGACACGAGGGCTTCAGAGAGATGTGTGCGATATCGCTTGATGGGGGTAATATTTGCTCATGTCTTGGTCCTGGATGACATCTGGCCGCGCGTCTCAAAATCAAAATGCATAGTAAATAGCAAGTCTTCTGCTATGACATATACCTAAATTGGAGTTGATGATACGACTTGAGGTAAGCTACAAACCTGGCCTTTGTATGCAAAGATCATCGCTGTTGGTGTCCCCTCCGAAAGACCAGACAGACAGACAGACCTGACTTAAGGTGGAACGATGTTGAGGGCTTGAAGGCTCGTGAGCAGAGTATTGTCCCTACTTTCTTTCCAGTCATCTTGTGACCACTGGTGGAACTTTCTCACACATCCGTTGCGCAGAAATCCAATCCAGGAAGCCAAAATAGCTGATCGAATCGTTGGGAAACCGTTAGTGCTGGCGAAAAGGGAGGAACGAGCATAATCCGAATATTCGGGACTGTGCATGCCGAAAGATCCAAGATTGATATGGATATAGCACAACGTTATATATTTGCATATATATACATCTGCCATTTAAAAGGGCATAGAGGCAAGTAGACAGAAGATGCCGCCGAACTTGGGTCTGCAGCGCCCCGTGAAGTCATGTATGTTATGGACAAAGAAAATCGTCATCCGTGGTTTCTGGTCCTGAAATTTAGTGTTAAATCCGACCAAATTTTCCACAGCTCAAAGATAGGGACCAAACTCGAAGAAGTTGATGATTAATAATTGCTCCCATTTCCAGTCCAAGTCGCACCGTTGTGGCCTCGACCAACCTGGCATGGCGGTACAGCGGTACGCCTGTATTGCAAGAACGGGATCCAGCATCAGCTAACCGGTCAGAATGTGTGCACTTGTCAAACCACACTGACGAAGATTGCAGGTAGTCAATAGATTGACACTGCTAATTAAAGCAAAATGAAGTCATCACTGCGAAACAGGGGCAGGGGCCAGGGCCCATGTTCATGACGAAAGGCAGGATAAGACGGTACCACGGGGGTGCTTTCGATTCAGGGTCCGCGATACCTGGCCATATGCGACGGGGAATGAAATGGAATGAAAGGAAATGAAATCAAATCAAATCAAATCGAATCAAATATATCGAATGCTGGTACGCTTGAAATGGGACTTGGCCTTACCTGACCTGACTCGGCCTCCCTTGCCCTCCCTTGCCCTCCCTTCCCCTGCCTCTCCTTACTTTTCCACCACGGCCGTCCTTACCGTCAAAAGATGGAATATAGCGGGGGGCTAGCTAGTTTCGCATTGAGGGGGGAGCATGGGTCGGAGAGGAGGAGGGATCGCAGGATCCCGAGATCATTAAACAAATATCTTATCATTGGGGGACCATCATCACCCTGAAACATGCACACAACGCCGCCGGCCCACTTGGGACAGCCGCCCACCCCGCCGGCCGGCCGGGCTCCGGCCGGGCACGCCAAGCCTCTCCTCCACGTTCCAGACTCCCGTACGTGTTCATCCCATCATCGTCTGGTCCGGGGTGTGCAATCGTCGTCCGGGTCTTGGGGTGCTTTGTTGTGGCGACCCCTGGCTATTCTGTTCGATTCTTCATTGTTCGTCTGGCTGAGGATGAGAGACGGTACCGTCGTCGTTCGACACGTCCTGTCCTGTCCTGTGCGCCTGTCACCATCGGGAGCCCGAGGAGTGCAAGGGCGCGCCGGGGAGTCCCCCTCAATCGATGCGAGTGCATACGAATGAGCAGCGGAGAGACCATGAGCAATGGTATGGCTTCACGACCGCTACGTAGACGGACGTCCGCCTCGGCCGCCGCCCGACCGCCGACGGCCATCTACGGCTGGCGGCCGTGGAGTCATGGGGAGGACTATTCTTACGTGCAGCGGCATGATATAGAGCCATGGGCATCCCCACCGTCTTCCGAGGGGTTTTTCGAGTGGAATGCCATATCTGCTGGCTTGTGCGTCTGAGGTCGTCGGAAATATTATCATTGTATTACATTCGTCCCGCGGGTTCCTTTGTCCACGTCCACCTCCCCCCTGGCAGCGTGCCGGCATGGACACGGCTTGAATGCAGGTTCATCTTGAGCCCCGTCCCGGAAACCGCTGCACACCAGATCGAAGCCGAGAGCAGGCAGACGAGCAGACATCGGCAGGCGCAGAGCAACACACAGCGCGGCAAGAATCCAAGGAGCTCGACCGGCATCCGCTGGGACGGGAGCCACCTATCACCTCCCCTGCCTCGCTAGCCACCTCCAGGAGGTAGAAAGGGGAAGCACGACTGGTTGGATCTAGCGGCAGCGACAAGTCCCAAACGGAAACAATCTAATTCGCTAGCCTTGTGTCCCGGGCCCTCTCCGGCTCTGCATATTAAATCGATTCACATCTTCAATAATACCTCTCTCCCCCCCCCCCCCCAACCCAACCCAGCCCCACCCTCCATTCTCTTCCAACTGTACCACGTTCTCTTTCTGTCGTCGACGACAATTACACTCCTTCACGAGACAAACAGCTCTTCCATAACACTGTCACTCTTTCCAGTGTCTGCTACATTCCCCCCCCCCCCTCACGTCCTCCCCTTCTGATTCATCTCCCGTACCACGGCCATTCTTCGACAGAATCATAAGAACAGCAGCGCTGCCACCACTCGTTACCTCTCTTCGCAGTCTTCAAGTGCACCCGAACCCTTTCTCGAAGAAAGGAACCCCAGAAACTACATCTGCACCCCGACGATCCCCCCCGATCGCCTTCGAGATGCGTTGGTCTGCTTTCTTGACCGTTCTCGGTGCTGCCCTGGTTATTGCCAGCCCTCTGCGCCAGCGAGATATTGAATATGACCTCGTCACCGAGATCGTGATCGTCACCGTCACTGAAGGAGACGTCAAGCCCCCAGATCCTACGACGGCAATCGTCTTCACAACTGTCTATGTCGACCCAGTTGTGACCCCAACCATTACCCTCTCTCCGTCTCCGACTGTCGAACCCACTCCGATTGACCCTCCCGCGTCAACCCCCGCTCCTCCTATCGTCTCGTCAACTACTTCATCCAGCAGTGTTACGGTTCCGTCAAGCACCTATGCTGTCCCGCCTCCCAACGCCTCTCCCACCGACTATATTTCGTCCGCGATCTTCTATCACAACGTTCATCGGGCTAATCACTCGGCGGCTGCTGTGACCTGGGATGATACTCTTGCTAGCTATGCACAAGGTGTCGCACAAACTTGCGTGTTTGCACACAATCTAGATGCTGGAGGAGGTAATTATGGTCAAAATATTGTAAGTATGCTCTAGATGTATTCACATTCTGATCGGCTACCCGCAAAGCATGTCATGTAAATCGCATGTTCCTTTGGTCATGCGAAGCACTCCATTCTCTTCCGCCTGCTCCCGTTCCGTTCCCCTCTGGTCACCCCGATTCACTCATTCGGAGCACAGCTAACACTTCAACTATTAGGCGGCGAATGGAGGGTCCGATACCACGGCTAACGCAGACCTTGTCCCCATCGTCGGTAGCCATATTAGCAACGCTGTTCGTAATATCCCAAACCCCCATGGTATTTCCGAACGAGGATGACTAACCCCGAGGTCTTGCATAGTGGTACTACGGAGAAGTGAACGAGTTCCCCTTCAACACAAACGATGTCCCAATACCAGATAGCACCAACAACGTTCCTGATTACCTCCATTTCTCGCAAGTGGTCTGGAAAGATACGACCACCATTGGCTGTTTCACTCAGTTCTGCCCAGCGGCGTCGGTCTTTCCTTCAGATCCAAGTTACTTCACCGTCTGCAATTACGGCCCTGCTGGTAAGATCCGAAAGTAACATATCTCAAATAGCCATTGACACATTGTTCAGGAAACGTCGGGGGCGAATATGTCGCAAACGTTGCTGAACCAGGCAACCTTCCTCCTGTTCAGGTCGTCTCATCGTAGATCGTCCTGTCTACACCACAACGATCATCGGGTTACTCTGTTATGGGCTCTGAGAGCACAGAACTGCATTTCATGAAGGAATCCTTAGTAGGTAGCTTTGTTTCTCGCGCAGGATCGCAACCGTAGCAGCCCTCGATTACATACCCTTCTTGCGCTGTGGATTTCATCGTCTCTGGAGGCTCTTCAAGCATTGATGTCTTTCGGACACCGACACCCTGATGATGTATCCCGTGTGGAACCTTTCGATCTGGAACAGGAGTATTATCTCTTTCACTTCTTGTACATTAATATTTCACCAATGAAGCTTTGATCACCTCTCGGATCCTGTCAAATCACTCTTCCACGTTCCATGATGGCTGGTGTGCGAGGCTGGATATAGAGAATCCTCAAAACAATATGATGAATGAACCATATCTCCATCTCCCTTAGCTTGGCATTCTACTGTGAACCTTGCCTTAATCCCCAGTGACTTTCATAAGCCGATATGGATAGCCAGCGCTGTCTAAAATTTTAGCCCATTACCCAACGATAGTAGTATACTCGAGACCTGCCTTATTACTAGACTAGTCTGTGCTACCATACAGCCAATTTCGCTATTAATATTTATATTTTGATTGATACAAGTATAATTTACGCCATCGTACCATTGAATGCCCCATAATACATTATTATATCATTGAACGGTCAAAAGCTTAAAATTCTAGGGCATCTTGTTAAACTTTAGAATTAGGTCTTAATTTCTTGATAAAGTTATTTACCATTAAGTTTAAACATCATTTGCATCCAACCTCTTCCAAATAATTGGGTCGGAACAAGTTGAAGTGTGGCGCTCACTAATCCAGCCTTGCGCGGTGATAAGATTAGATACACCCGATGACTTGGTTAGCAGCAACTTATTGTCCTCTGCCGTTTCTTCGACAACAAGTACCCTGCATTCCTCGACTCCCCCCAGATTTTGGAACAGCTACGCCCGAGATACCCTGGCAGAGAGCGTGGTCTTATTTGTACCGAGTCCAGATCTACCCCACCCGACCGCCGAGCTAGTACGAAACAGACACTCCAACCTTCTCCCTTCCGGAGCCTAAACATCGAAGATATTGCCGTGCTTGGTCGAAGCCAAAAAAAAAAAAAGGAGAGAGAGAGAGAGAGAGAGAGAGAGAGAGAGAGAGAGGTAGGGTGGGAGCATGATGACCGCGCAAGGTGAGGGCTTGGGCATTGGGCAGGCACTCAAGGATAGTCTCGGAAAGCTGGTTGGCATTGGGGAGATTGGAGAGAAGATGGAGAAGACAGCCTTACGGAATAGGGCAGGTGAAAGCAGGAGTCCTTATGTTCAGGCCCATTCATCCAACCCTGTTGCATGGCAGTTGTGGGGGGATGAGGCTATTGCGCTGGCTCGGAAAGAAAATAAATTGCTATTTGTGAGTATTGGCTACAGTGCCTGTCATTGTAAGCACCCGATTCCCGGACTTCGAACCCCTACTTATGTTTCAAGGGTGTCATGTAATGGAAAGTGAGAGCTTCGAAAATGAAGAAGTTGCCGCTATTCTCAATCATGAGTTTATCCCGGTCAAGGTTGATCGCGAGGAGCGCCCTGATATTGATCGGATTTATATGAACTTTCTTACGGCTACGACAGGATCTGGAGGTTGGCCCTTGAACGTTTTTACGACACCCGAGCTCGAACCCATTTTCGGAGGTTCTTATTTTCCTTTACGGCCTTCTGAGGACCAAGCCGATTTTCCGAGTATCTTAGATAAACTCAGTACGGTTTGGAAAGAGCAGGAAGATCGTTGCCGCCAGGAAGCAACCATAATTTTACAGCAGCTTAAAAATTTTGCTGCCGAGGGAACGTATGGGGACAGAGTAGGAGAGGGCGATGATGGCCTAGATCTGGAATTATTGGAAGAAGTCTACAAGAATTTTGCCTCTACATTCGATAGTACAAATGGTGGTTTCGGTTCAGCTCCAAAATTCCCGACTCCGTCGAAACTCGCCTTTCTCCTGCGACTAGGACAGTATCCCCAGGAAGTCTTGGATGTTATTGGCACATCAGAGTGTCGAACTGCTGAAAATATCGCCATATCTACTCTTCGCAAGATGGCACGGGGTGGTATACATGATCATATCTCCGGTGGATTTGCGAGGTATTCGGTCACAGCTGACTGGTCTCTGCCCCATTTCGAGAAAATGCTTTACGATAATTCACAACTGCTTCATTCCTACCTAGATGCCTTTCTACTATCTCGGGATGCCGAGCTACTAGGAGTCGTATACGGAATCTCTACTTATTTAACGACAAGACTTGCCAGCCCAGAAGGAGGATTCTGTTCTAGCGAGGATGCAGATAGTTTTTACAAGAAAGGTGATACAGAGAAACGGGAGGGTGCATTTTATGTTTGGACAAAACGAGAGTTTGAGAGTGTCCTTGGCCCACAGGCAGAACCTGTTCTCTCGGCCTTCTACAATATCAGCGGCCATGGCAATGTAGACCCCAAATACGACCCTAATGATGAATTTATTGATCAAAATGTATTGTCGATAACGAGTACCCCCACAAAAATCGGTGCTTTATTTGGTATGAACGAAGATGAAGTAGTGCGAATTATCAAAGATGGGAAAGCCACATTACAAGCACACAGGGCAAAAGAGCGAGTGCGACCAGCCCTAGATGACAAAATTGTTGTCGGTTGGAATGGGATTGCAATAGGAGGCTTGGCTCGTACTGCTGCTGTCCTCAGAGGATTTCATCCTACAAAGTCGGAAGAGTATCTAGCCTCCGCCATTAAGGCTGCTGGCTTCATCAAGGAGAAACTCTATGATGAAGCGACGAAGACGCTTTACAGAGTTTGGCGAGATGGTCGAGGAGAAACAAAGGGGTTTGCAGATGACTACGCTTTCCTCATTGATGGACTCCTTGATTTATATGAGGCTACGTTCGATGAGGCATGGCTTCGTTGGAGCGACGACTTACAAGGTTTGCCTCCTCTACATTGAACTTCTATTACGTTTATTTAACCAAGCCTCTCAGGATCGCAAATAAGTCAATTCTATGACGCCCATGGAAATGGTGCCTTTTTCTCAACTGCTTCATCTGCATCTCATATCATCCTTCGTCTTAAAGATGGCATGGATGCTAGTGAGCCTTCTACGAACGGCATCTCGGCTTCCAACCTCTATCGTCTATCGAGTTTCCTGAATGATGAAACATATGCGAAGAAAGCGAAAGAGACCGTTGGAGGATTCGAATCAGAAATATTACAATATCCCTGGCTCTTCCCCTCATTCATGCCTAGCATCGTTGCAAAACATCTGGGCGTCAGGGGAATCGTTCTGTCCGAAAGTTCTACAAGAGAAGGTCCAAAAGTCAAAGAGTTCACTAAACAGCCTCGAGAGGGTCTCGCTACTTTTGTGAAATTAACCAGGGAGACTACCTGGCTTAGGGAACGGAATTCACTCTTAAAGAACTTTGGGATTGATGGGAAGCCGAGGATTCTCATCTGCGAGAATGGGGCTTGTCGTGAAGAAGAGCTGACATCTGAATCGGATCCATCAAATGAAAGGTTGGATTTGAGTGCTGTCGAGGCTGCGCTGCCTGCTGCGACAGTGGTGCCGGAGAAAGCTGCATAGATATCATTCAGATAGCGGGCTAGCGATTATAGGAACCAGGATATGAACGGCGCTGGGTTTGTCTTTGCTTGTTTGCAGCATAGAGGAGCTGTGGAGGTTGTGAATGAATATCCTGGGAATATAAACAGAGAATAGAGCGATGAGGTTCATAAATTTATTTCCCAGAGAACTTGGTATTACTATGTTAATTCAATAAAGCATATTTGAATTTGGTCATTACTGCAGGCGTCAATCCCTGCGGAGTGATTTCCAGAACAAGAGAAGGATATTTTTCTTGTAGTTTTAGCTGTGGGGTGAAGACTAGCAACTGCAAACTGTGTGGATTTGGTTTGGTATATCTCGATGGCAGCCAGGATATCTGGATAAGCCTGTGATATTCATTTGTATCCTATGATTATCCAATTATATTTTTTTTGTGCTTTGCTAGGCTAGGATAGGAGGATTTCTTTTCTTCCATTTTGTGGAAATATCTGATACTAAGTAAGTATGGTGGTGCTTCAGGCAATTTATGGTGAGTATTAGCTTGTCCACTACTTGCGTTTCAATATAGACATGACGGTGAGGGTTCAGTTATAGAATAGACTGTAGAGGAGGCTTTTGGAAGCACTAATCTGTGTTCTGGATTTAGAGAAGATGATATATATATATATCTTGTTGAAATATTGGTGCGATCTGACTCACATTCACTCTGGGACTAGCAACCATATATCTAGATTATTTCTAAGCTTTCCCTTGCCCTTTAGATCTCCTAACCAAGAACACTCCCACATATGCCCTCTCGCTCCTCTGACCTTGTGGTGACGCTGGATTGAAAGAGACAGTACTGATGAAGCGTGCTGACTGTAGGTGTTCCAGGGCCTATAGCAGTAGGATAGGATACAATTATAAAACGTAGAGCTAGAGATGATCGTTGTGACTCGTGTGACTGGCGAAGGGTTGTCCGAGGAGTTCTTTAGGGGTCGTCTGTGGTGTATGTAGTCTTTGACGTTGTCTGAGTTGTCTGAGAAGTTATCTGGGGAGTTGTCTGTGGAATAGTCTTTGAGGTAGTCTGGGCACTGATTGAGAGTTCTGGTTTGACTAGCTTGAGGGACTTGCTCTGCTTTCGGGGTTACGGTGATGGTGGTAATCGATGTTAAATTACCTCCAGCGCTAACACTTTTTGCGCCCAGGGATCTAGATCACCACTCGATTCAACCTAATCTTTATTGCGCAGATTCGACTTGGCTCGTCGATGGCTGATAGATATGTCAGCCCCTCTCGTATCATCATACAGCGTCGCAGTATCATAGAGAGAATACAATAGCTTGCTACTAAGTCGTTATCATGTAACTCACGTGCATATATATCTCACCACTTTTAAGCCGCTGGTGAGATGAATGCCTTGATGGGAACGGCCGGCATAGAGAGCCCCAAGAATAGGCAAAGCCATGGATAGATTAAAAATAATTTGGTATTAAGCAATGACATGTTTGGTTGAAAGCGTGCCCTTTACAGGCGTATAGGATGCATAGGTCTGAGCAATAATGTATAAAAGGTGTTTGTCGTAGGTATATCCTAAAGCTCTACAGCATCGACCTTGACATCTTTAATCGTCTTCCCTTCAGCTCCTCTCGGCGTCTTCAATCCGAAAAATACGATCATGCTCGTCGCTAAAACACCCATTCCCCCAATCGTGTAAGCCACTTCTCTTCCTGCCCACCAGTAAATGCTCGTAAAGAGTAGTGGTCCAACGCCACGGCCTAATTGTCCCCAACTTCTCAAATTCCCCAATTTGCCTCCTCGCTCATCTTCTCCGGCTTCAAAACTGCTGAGAGCATTTAGGCCAGTGACGACTGTTGCTGTTGTTATTGCTAGTAAACTAGTAGCAAGGTATAAACCCCTAACAGAATCGATATGCGCTAGGAGGAAGAGCGCCAGAAGACAAGAAATGACACCAATCTTGACAGATAGCAAGGGTGGTAGTCGTCTGGTGACACCACCTTGTATAATAGAGGCGACTAGTCCCATAAACCCAAGAAGACGGCCGTTGAGAGCAGAGTTATACCCAAAAAGGTCGTACGTCATGAAGGGAAGTGAGAATTCCATTCCAGAGAAGAATAAGATAAACGACAGATGAGTGAGATTTAACAGGAAATGGGAATTTGTTCTCTTGAATTTGCCAACTTTGGTGTTCTCTGAAGATACCATCTTTGCTTGGGTTGATTTAGAAGCTGACAGCGTGGTGGACTTCGTAGCGCTATTCGTAGCAGCCGGTTCCCCGTTGAGTTTTGCCGCTGCCACTTTGCTGGGCAGTGTTTCCGGTAGATAAAGGTATAAGTATATAGTTTCGGTCACGATCAAGAATAATGAGAACCCGGCAGCCGTCGCAAATGGATTGGCAGCCACGGTATCAATGGAGCTAAGCCAAGCTCCTAATGCCGGTCCAAACGTAAAACTGATACTGAAACATATCCCTACAAGGGCCATTGTTGCCCCTCTCTGTTTTTCATCCGATATATCAGTCGCAATGGCAATGGCGAGTTGTACATTGCCTTCCGAAAGACCGCCTACAACTCGTGAGAGCAAAAATGTGCGGAAATCGGTGGCGCATACCCAGAGGAGCACACTAAGGATGTTTCCAATCATGCTAAATAGAAGGGCAGTACGGCGGCCATAGCGATCCGACAGAATACCAATGATGGGAGATGCAATGGCTTGTAAAAGTCTAAAAGAACATTGAGTGTAAGCAGCTCTTCCTGCTCGGGTATCCCAAAAGGGCCTTACGAGAACAGACTTCCCAAGGCTCCACCGAGTAAGACAATGTCGTATCGCGAATCAATTGGCCTTGCAAACGATGCTTTGTATGCATTGAGATAAGTGAGGATGTGGGCGAGAACTGTAGGGGGCTCGGATGTCGAGGAGGTTGGCGCTTCGAGGTTACGGTAGAATTCGAGGAGTTTCGGGAAGAGAGGAAGAATGAATGTGAACCTTTTGAATGTGTTAGCAGTATGGGTTACCAGGGAATCTGCCAAACTTACGAGATGAGATCCAATAGCAGTGATATGAAGACTAAGAATGGTCAGTGGTAGTTCGCACCGTATATTATGCAACAAGGCGCAACCAGTGGCTTTTGTCAGCCATCTGCCATCTCTGCGTACGCAAAGGAAGAGATTGCGGGCAGAACACTCACCAACTCTTAGAACGCGCTTTCGGGTGGCGGGTTGGACGGGAGCTCGGGGAGCAGCCATACTGAGAGATGGGCCCTGGATTCGCAGAAACAGGAGCACAAAATCCGGGCTGAAGAGAGGACAAGAGACAATTCCGACAGCCGTTATATTATAAAGAATGAATGGAAGGCAGGATGGTGGTTCTGACGAGGAACATGAAGCTGGAGGACACTTGACATCTTCTTCCTGCGTATCTAGTGGTGGCGGCGGCGGCGGTGGTGTTGAATCTCTACAACTTGAAACTACCTAAGGCTGAGGTCAGTAGTAGGGCCCCAGTCGATCCATCCATACTGGTGATACGGAAGGAAAGCTTATATCATCACCATGACAAGCTTATAGGACCAGGGTTTGAATACACGTAAAGGAAAGGGAGGGATCTATATGCGGCTGCATGAGCCTTGCCCATTGCGACCACGTATTGTTCTATCTTACCTCGTTCGGATAGAATAAATCGCTTCTATGTTACGAGTACTGCAACATCCATTTCCATTTTGTGCATCGTGGTATTAGTATTTCCAAGCTACATTACAATATGGAGAAATAGAGCAGTCTGCTCCTCATTTCCTAAGCAGAATATCTGATATATTGAACTTGCCCTCCAGTCCCCCTCCTCCCCCTTTTTTCCAATTTTCTGCTTAAATTGCGGAAGCAGGAGTCATTGCAACTTTCGTTCCACCTCGGATCGCAAGTGTAACTACGAATGCTTCCCTGTATTCCGAGTCATCTCGCGATTCGATCGCCTCGAAAGATTGGAGGAGCCTGATAATCGTATATGATGCTTCAGTCAGAGCAAATTGTTGTCCGATGCAGATCCTGGGCCCACCGTTGAAGGGCAGATTTTCCCATCCAGGTCTGATTGTTTCCCATCTTTCAGGCCTGAAGTACTCGGCATCTTCACCATAGAAATCCTTTCGGCGATGTATGGCATAGACGCTGTACCCTACACGCTGTCCTTTCTTGACAAAGACTGGACATTTTCCATCTGGCCCGCCTCCCAATGGTATGACTGTGTCGATTATTGCAACACGGCCATTGATAGGAACAATTGGATGCATTCGGAGAGCTTTTTTTTTTTTTTTTTTGGATTAGTACTCAAATAGGCACTTCAGGGAGGGGTCTATATATACTTTCACTGAGACAGTACCTGAGATATTTCATCTCCTTAATATCCCCAAATGTCGGCCTTGCACCCTTGAGATCCACCACTTCAGCTCTCAATTTCTGGAAGACATCTTGTCGACGTGCTAGATAATAAAAAACGTGGCTCAGTAGACCCGCTGTGGTATCTCGCCCTGCCAGGAGAATGTTCAATAGCTCGTCTTGGATCCTCTTGGCATCATATCCGGTCTTTGCAAGCTCTTCTAAAAAGGTATACCTCCCGTTGGATCCGTCGACTATGTTCTGTCCTTTGCCAATTCGGATGGCCTTATCGACATACTGCTTCACGTACTCATGGATAAAACCTATCTCCGTTTTGTTTCTTTGGTCGGGCATCAATACCGCTAGCATCCCAGCTCGACCAGCATCTCCAGCTCGCTTGCAGGCATATTCGAAAGCCTCTGAAAATCTCTCTCCAGCAACACTTCCGCCAGGCGCCAAGACGTTAGTACTATGCCCAAACAGAAACTCGGTGGCTACTGATTGTCAATTTACGGTTCTGCATATCTACAAGGAGACACGAACCTGAATCCAAGGTGAGCATGAAGAAGAGTTTTTGCAAATCTACGGTGGATCCGTCCAAGGGGATATGGGCTTTCATCTTAGAGAAATGAGACTCAAAAATGTCCAGATCAGCAATCTGTTTTCTGGCGAAGTTGGGCCGCAATAGGGCTCTGGAGGTTTCCCAACTACATGATTAAGTCATTAGCTACTTCGAATGATTCCTTGGAGGTGAACATATTCGAAGGAAATCGTTTCTCACTCGTGGCCATTGGTAGTAAAGATACCGCGTCCAAATATGGCCCCGAATGCCTTAATTCTGATGGGTGGAAGCTCGAACTCTCTAAACTTCGTAGCGAGGATCGTCTTGACATTCTCAGGTTCGTTTGTAAAGATCATAGTCTCACCCAATACTTTTGCAGAGTACGTGTTGGCCCCGCGGCCACCATTGACCATGTTGAAACGTCGTTGTACAGCCAGCAAGAAAGTTCCTGATTTCAAGAGCCGGAGATTTTCGAAGAAGATATCAAGACCAAAGAACGGCTCCTTGTGTGGATAGCGGGGAACCGGTTGACAGCCATTTTGTATGATGATGGCTCTGCGTCGCACGAATGTGATAGTACCCGTCACAAAGCGATACAAAATATAGGTTGCACTGAAGAGGTAGAGGGCCATGAGCGAGGGATGTTGACTCTGCAGGGATGTTGGGAGGGTAGCCATTGTTTTTTGGAGGTTGAGTTACGACACGGGAAATCATGGAAAATGGGGAATGGGGGAGTATGGGAAGATGTCTGATGCTTGATGCTATATTATGATTATTTATACAGTTAAGAAACATTCGCACCCCGCATCCCCCACGACCTTTGGTGTTGCGTGCAAGGCCCCCCTGCACGCAACCGTTGCCGCTCTACTCACCCTCGTCCTCTCTACCACCCTCACCTCTGCTCTCTTACTCCTAGCATCCTAACCCTAGTGGCATCTCGTACAGTGCTGAGGGTGTGTTTTATCCTAGCAGTGCTATACTTCTGTTATTGACAGTCATGAGAGCATCGAGAACCATCATGACCCTATCGATTGGACCGGTTTTGAGAGGCCGTAAGGATTTCTATATCACCAACGTCCTCAAAGCTCCGACGGTTTTCCAAGCTAAGGCCGTGCCATTGGAGCGCCCGCAAACATCACAACCAGCACAATTGTAGAACAATACACCTTTGAATATATCGTCTTTCTCAGCTAACGTTTGCGTGGAGCCATCATCAAGCATTAGGCGGATCTCTGCACAACAATGTTTCGAAGAGAAGCTAACACGTCGGAGTATATAGGGTGTTGCCATTCGAGCTCCTGAGGTTTGGAAGGATATGCCAATAACTCTCAAGGCTGACGTCTGGAGTGTAGATGTAACAGCAAGTCGCTATTTTTCTCTTATTACCCATCCTATGTCTAACATAAGTTTAATTAGCACATTAGCTGATTGGAAGAACTATATTCGGACTAGCTGAAAAGATAGTAGAGGGTTTAATCGACCACTGGTGGTGTATTGCTAAGCTGATGCGACTAGTTGGCCCAATAGGAACTCCAGACTCTTCTAAAGCAGACATTGTCGATGAGTTTGCTCTTGCGGAGCATTTTGAAAAGGGAACCTTCGTTCACCCCAGACCAGCTTCGAAGAGAGCTTCATAAAAGTTGGGAGTATTCGACAGGAGCTGGAGAAAATAAAAGGGCCCATGGAACGGAGGTGTATTGATTTTATCGAGAGCCAATGAGGAGACTGAGTGCTAAGGATGCATTACAGCACCCTTATGCTCGGTCGATTAGAGATAGACAAGGAATACACCATACTTAGCGTGTTGCTCACCTGTTAAGCCTCGACCTCACTCAACAGAATTCGTAAAGCAGCTCTCCTCACCTTTCTAAATGGAAAGAGATTTCATTCAGTGGAGGACTCGGGGACATACTACCGTAAAAGTAGTGTAGAGTCGGATGATCAGATGTACTCCGTGTAAATGCAGGTGGGGTAAGTCACAATCAAATCATATAAGAATAAATTTCGTGTCATTGATGCCGCTTACCCAGGGGTGCCACCAGACAGATATTGGCGGATGATAAATGAAAAAGGCTCATGCAGATACATCGTATTGGGTTACGTATGTGTAACTGCCGACGGCAGTACGGTACGGCGTTCATCTTGTTCCCATGTACCTTCTTAAATCCCATCACGCCGACATCTAGTGACCAAAGATTTGCACTAAACACTAAAAATAAAAAAATTGTACTGTAGGGTTTGGTCGTCGTTATTTTTAGCCTAGGGGTGTAGGAGAGAAGCAGCTAAAAGTTGGAGAGAAATGTATGCTATTAGCTGTAAAACGAGGTTTGAGGCGTGCCCGAGGTGGAATGGACAGATTCAGATGTAGTCAAGTGTAGAAGTGCCTAACTACCTAGCAGCTAATTAAGAGAGGCCAAACTAACAAAAGGCTGAGTGGGCATTCTGGTTTGTGCCAGTTAAAAGATATCCGCTACCCAATGCCTAGACGCGTACATTCGTTATGGTTCTGAGGAGAGTACAACTTTCATTGATGTGCTGATTGCATCTACTCATAGCGCTGAAGAACAATGTACCTACCCCTTTGGTCGCCCATACTTTCGGTCTCGCTTTCTTTTGACTCAAGTCTCACCCCGGAGAAATCCATGAGATGGATAGATAAATCTCGACAACAAACGCCATCCATGCACGCACGCTCGAGCAACTGGTATAATCCCATCCATAATTTCATTGAACTCAAGGTGCTCCGTTGACCGTAACCCCAGCGATTTGACCCTCTGTCTGTGCGGCTTGGGCTGCGGTTATGGTAGCCGCCGCCTCGGCAGCAGCGTTGGCTTCGGCTTGATGCACAACACCCTGAACCACTGTTTGCTCTTCAGGGTTGAGATTGGTGGTCAGAGTTTCGTAAAGTTGTGGTTGCTCTTGTTGTAGTTCTGATACTGTTAGTAAGCTCAGATACGGTAATATTAAAGACTCACTTAAAAGAGCATTTCGGAAGAGCTGATATGGCTCAACTTTATCTAGAGGTGTTTCTAGAAGGCTTTCTTCTCCTAGTTCATCATCCGAGTCGTTTTCTTCGAGATTACCAAACTTTTGGGCCTGTGAAGTGTCAGAACGAAAAGAATTGTGGGCTGTTCTCGTGATTTACCTCCTCGTGCAAGAATTCAAGATAAGCGCTGCTTTCATCTTTTCCGTCTACCTCGTCCTCGGGATCGGCTTCCTCGGTCCAGGTTGTGTCATCTCCAGCCCATTCGTCTTCCTCGTCTTCGTCATCAAATGTGGAGCCATCAAGAGGATAATCGTCTTTCAAAGCTTCTTCGCGATCTAGTAAAGTATTAGTGGGGGAGTAGGAAGAAGAAAATCGTAGTGAACGAACTCTTTGTAGCTGCTGGGAGTGTCTGGAACAAACGCACGATGCCCTAAATTTATATCAGTCTATCTATCGTCTCTTCAAACTCCGTGATTTCACATACTTGAAGTAGTCTTGGCCAACCTTGCTGAACGCTAACTGGTACTTGGTCCGCATTGAGGGTGAGTAAAGCCACGATAGCAGAGATTGACAATTTCTTGTCATGAACCCTCGTGAAATTATCGATACTTGAAAACCATAGACTGAAGAATTTATTGGTCCAACCATTTGACTCCAATACATGAAGAGTAAGCACCTACAGTAATTGTCAGTCCAGTAAATTTTGTATTCAATGACGAGGGCATCCTACTGGATTGTAGTAGATTGAGTTGATAACCATCTCCATCAAATGGATTTTGTATGACTTGACCTTAACCTCGGGACTTGTGAGAGCTCGCATCGCCATACTCACCTAATTTTTGTCAGCGAAACCGTATCATAAGAATGCGACAGTGTAGGGAAACTTACAAATGCTTGAACATGATGATCGATGTTGCCTCTTAGACTCAACATCATTCCCTCGGCCAATTTGCAGGCACAAATCTTGTCAACGCCACCAGTTTTGTCATCCGAAAACATATCTTGGACCATACCAAATAAAGCATCGAGATAAGGTGGTGACTGGACCAGATGTTGGCCACCATATTGAACAAAGTTATCAAGTGCCGGCAACATGTCTTCAAGATAGAGTTCAGCGCCGGCTTTGAAAGTGGCGTGAATGAGTTCAAATGCTTGCCACATCGTGGGTGAAATCGATTTGGCGGCAAAGGTGCAGCTGTCGATTATTTCAAAGACCTCATTGTAAAGATCTATTGGTGTCAGCAAGGCCATATTGCGATAGTTCTAAGCTTACCATAAAGTTTGTTCTCAAGCGTCACCTTGATGACTGGCATCAATATTGATTCTATGTGCAAGAGAACATCAGGAGTGCTTTCCAAAGTGAGAATCAGTGTACCAATAGTCTGCAAGACACCCAAAGCCGTGATGCTCTTATCATCCAAGTAGTCACCATAAGCGTCATCGCCTTCTCTCTTGTCATTCTTCTCCAAAAGTTCCCTGACTATCCGCAAGTACGTGTCACGTAGTTGCTCGCTCAAGGCCACAGCAAAGGGAGTCAGCTCTGTAGCAAATACTTCCACAAAATCTTCCATGACATTAGAAAGGGCGTCCACGTCAACTTCATTCGCAAGCTTCAGTAACTGTTGCATGATTTGAGGGATGTTTTGTTGCATGTTGCTTCGGATGATGTCGTGGCGAATCAGGGGTTGAAGTGCAAGAGCTGCTTCCACACGTACAGGTAGATCTGGATCCGCCATGCATTCTAGAATATTGCGGTAGATAATAAGGAGGTTATTAGTATCCTTGAAATCCAGTTGCTCGAACTTTTCGACGGTATCACAAGCTCGAGCTCGAAGGAATCCTTGTGAGCTTCGAAAATCAGGAAAAACGTATCGAACCAGAAAGTACTCCACCTGCTCAGCGATCGGACTTCTCTTGCCAAGAATAACACTGGACAGTGTCCCAATCATTCGAAGAGCGCCTTCCTTCGCGATATGGTTCTTATTCGCATCTTCAGCTGATTCGTATTCGTTGACAATCGTATTCACAAAGGTGAGAATAGTAAAAGTATGCTTCCTTCTAACTTTGGTGAGAGTGACCAAGAAATTTGTTGCTGCGACATCAGGTGCGGAGACCTCTTCATAGAAATTAAGCTTGTGATGCAAATATTCTTCTGGATCAGTATCAAATTTCTCGACATCTTCTGGTGCCAAGCACATAACAGGGAATAAGAAGTGTGTCACTAGGCTGTCCAGATGAGGTTTGAGATGAGCCCACATCTGCTTGGGCTTTACACATTCGTCGAGAAAAACAAGAGTATAGGACAAACATGGCCTGCTGAGCCACGTGGTCTTTGCAACCCACTTCTCGATCTGTTGAAGGTAGGTTTTAAGGATTTCGGGGGCAAAGTTGGCCATGAATTCCTTTGCAAATTCGGTGTAGTCTTCTCCATTTCCCTTTTGTAGAGACTTTGGATTGCCGTAGCTACTATGGTCAGTATATAAGAGATACAGGACAAAGACTGGGTCTCACCGAACAAAAAGACGATTCAAGTTGAAGTAAGCCCATTTCTTAGCCTTCCACCAGTGGTTTGCCTCCCGCTCTGTCAATTCCTCTGGAAGGGCAGTTGCAGGGACCTCTTTTGCGACTGTTTGGAGAAACAGCGTACACCACCCGATTATGATTGGCTGTTGTCTCAAGGAAACAGCTAAATCAAACTAAAATTCGTCAGCACTTCTACTTCCTTTTGCCCATCTAATCGCAAGCACATACAAATGTTGCATGCTTATATGCCTTCAAAACGATGTGTAGCATTTCCCCTGCGTCCTCGCTCGATTCGTTCACTAGTCCTTGGCCGATAGCTAGCAGCCTCGGGAAGGTAGCCTCGATAATCTTATCAAAGTCGGCTCGATTCTCTCCTGATTTAAAGCGATATACTCGACAGATAGCGAGAAGGCACTGCAAGCCTGCAAAGATCGAAGAGGCATCGTTGGTATTGAGTAGTTGGACAGTGATACTTATGAAAGAAGGCCATTTTTCGGGGAAATCGTAGTGAAGGATCTTTTGTAGAATAGGAACAAGTTGGTGTCGGATCTGAGGTGGAGATGACGCGAGGACAGGTAGAAGTCGTTCTCGAAATCTATTCTTCTCATCTTCGGGAATCAGTTTGCTCTGCGGATGAAGCTCGCTCTGTACCCATCCTCTTGTGACGTGATTCTTAAGGTAGACAACCGCTGCAGTTATGCGTTAGTATCTGCGAGCAGCAGGGCGGGGGAGGGGGTCTCAAGGACTCCATACTCGACAGCCGGACTGGAGCCTCTTGCTCGGCCTGTAAGATATCTAGAAGGGCATCAGTGAACCCAGAGAGTCCCTCCGCCTTGGGAGAACGGGTTAGCAGAGCCCGGCACATCCTGATTCAAGAGATTCTTACAGTCTTCAGGTCTAACTCTCCTCTTATCCGGGTCTGGGCATCTGCTGACAGCGTCGCAACAATGCGACCCCTGATGACAGCCACATCCATATCTGAACGCAGAGCGTGCGCAGGGAGATTTGGGTTGAGAGTACAAAGGTAGCAAAACGACGATATAGTGTGTAGATGGCAAAGTTATCAGATGTGCGGGCTAAATTAAGGTTTCGCGGTGTGTGCTAAATGGGGACCCAGAGTGAATCTCGGCTCGAGGAAAAAATAAAAATAAATAAAAATAAAAACCCAGCAAGACCGACGCACATATTATCCATGCAGGAGCATCGTCAAGTGTAGGACACGTCAGGGGAGATATGGACGCTGCAGAATCGAGAAATAAAGTGGTGCACGCTGGCCAGGATTTCAGCAGTGTGGTTGGATTCTACCTTGTTACTGCTGAGGTATAGGTAGGTCAATACATGTTTTTGACCTTTGCCCCACGACAGCTATCTACATGTTCGACGGATAATCATCTTAGTGAACCCTCGGCCCTACTTCTCCTTCCAGAAAACAGCAATGAAAGCTGGGAATCCCAATGCCCAAGTCATTGGTATGGTCACGTGGATGTATTGAAGAAGCACGCCACATGTGCCCCGCCACTGAGGTTACCACCAGTGAAGTTGACCAGATCTTCTTCAGGTACCAGTCCAGGACATACGACAGTCCAGGTTGAACGACATCTGCCGAACTCTAGACCACACTGTCGTGCCTAGAAGACCCGGAGACCTTTCCTGTGAGGGAACCTTTCAAGGGCCAACCTTATCATTCTTGATCGATATTCTCAATATGAGGGTTTGATAATAACTGTCTTCTTTTGTTTCTCACAGAAATAAATAGTCGTTTCCTCTTTCCCTTAGCAATCTTGTTGCCTTTTCCTTTTTCTTAATCTTTATATTACCGTTTCTTTTGATGGGCATAGATCATGTGGCAATAGCTTGAAATGTCTTTGGATCAAACTAGTAGCAAGGCTTAATGGCTCTCGAGCCTAGTGAAGATCTACTCCATTCCTTGTAGTCTAAATAATCCAGTACCGCAATGCATGTCAAGGTTTCACGCAAGGTTGTTATGCTTCTTCACTTGATCAGCAAGTCATGGGAGAATTTGGTGTTTCAGTGGGCTTTATTGCTACTATTAAATGGATTTATGATTTGGCACGCGTTATCCTTTGTTTGTGATACACGTCCATACAGATATCCACCACCCCTCACCCTGCTCTTGGTAGGAATCCTCCCTCACAGCTTTCCTACTAGATACCCATAATCCACTTGAGGAACTGCTGTACTGGAAGAGCAACTAATAATTATGCGACTAGCTGTGACTGCCTTAGGTTACTAAAATGATTTGATGCACATCCCTAATGTGCTTGGAAGTAGTTGTTCCGAGATACCCTTGAAGAAAGCAATCAATATCCTGCTCTCTCTCCAATGGAAATATACAAGTCGCAGGACGAATGGTAGTCGTAATTAGTCTTTGGAAGCTGGTGGTGCAGCTTATCATGGCTTTCTGAAGATATATCTGCGGCTTACAATGGAGACATAGGCCCCTGGATTTTTCTATGTTGTCACTGATCAGGAGACAACGAGTACATTGTTTCTGTGTAAGTATTAGGTCAGAATACTCAGCAATTTTTCGGCAATTGACATCTTGCGCCAAGTGAGTCAAGTCTCAATTCTAGAAGTCAATCGAGGTAGCAAGAGTAGTTGTGTGGCAGATTGAGAGACATGTAAGCGTCGGCTTCGTTTCCAGCCATGCTGACTGAGTATGGCATAAAGCATTGAAAAATATATGTGCGATTAACAACTTGCACAAACTCAAACTAGTGTCTTCTAAATAGTCGCCTGTCTATCCATAAAGATTTAAGGAAAAATCCCTAGCATTCCTCGAATAATGATCCAGGACCTCTAGAGGGTGATTTTGCAATATCTAGTGGATCCTGGGGACAAAGGGAGCAAGTTCTGTGCAGCTGGAGCGTTGTCGAATCAGACTATGGTGACTAAGTACTGGGTGCAGTGGTAGAAGTGTAAGTTATCAGTGGCTGGCAGCAAGACGTTGAAGTTGAGGACTGTCTGTCTATCTCATAATGTCTTTCTCTGATCTCGTGGTCTGATGCTCTGAGTCTTTGGGCCTGGTGCAATCCATCAACTCCCTCCCCCATTCAGGGAATTTCGCTATTGATGCGAGGCACAAGAAATGAGGCCTCATTTATTGCTCCCAGATTCGATTCGATTCTTGCTGTGGAGATAGGAATCTTCACATCGATCCCGTGGCCCATAAGCAGGGTCAGTCAAGACGCAACAGCGGGACGTGAAAGAAGCAAGGCAAAACTGTAAAATCTTATTGCAGCTCTCCTAGATATCTGTAAATAGTAGGGGTAAAAAGCTGGAGCCTAAAACCACAGTTTATTCTCACCGTCCAATCGCCAGCTTGATAGAGTAACTCCTGGATGTCGAAAAGAAAAAGAGGGAAAGAAAGTTCTGCCTGCAACGGCACCTCCGATCGAATCCCGCAGGGTCTCATTCGGTTGTTTCCGGACAATATATACCGCTAGATGTGGCTGCTCTGCAGATTTCACAGCTCTCCACAGCACCGCTCGAGAATCGGTATCAATTTCCAATTCGGGAACATGCATATCATCGCGGGGAACCATCGAAAGACAGACGCAACCTTGCGTGACACTTGACAATTACCTAATGATTTGCACTTGAACTAGCAGAATAAGGCAGTAGGTTGGCTTGACAAGACTTCCTGGAAACCAGTTCTAACAAAAATATGTTAGCATTAACTCAGGTAGTTATCAACATTGTTAAGGAAGTCCAAGAAAATAACAAGGAATATGTATTATATAACTCTATTTTTAACGTAAGTCTTGTTTTACGTCTTTATTCATAATCATAGCTTTGTCAAACAATAATAAAATGGGTGCGTGCGGCATCGAGGAATCAATAAAGACATTATGCCAAGACCTCTTTTTTGTGATTAAACATACCCCTGCCTAGTCGCTATACGCCCTAGCTATACGGCCCACCTCGTCGAGTTACATACAGTACAATGTAATGGTAGCGGCGGGAGATCAAGCCGTCCCCATTACCTTATCCAGCTAGCTCAAGGGCCACGAAATCCCTAGCGAATCTCCAGATATCGATCGATCAAATGGTGGTGGAAATTCCTCGTATTTTAGCCGGAACACAAAATTACTTGTAAAGTGTTATGCAAGGCCGTGCTCCGCATATTCTGTAGGCAGCGATATTCGAAGGCTTGTGGTTCGCCGTGGGAATAATGTGCATTTTTGGTGTATCGAGGTAGCCTGTGTTTTTTGAATCTCTCCTCGACGGCGGGAAGTATGGAGGCTTTTCAAGGCTCGAAGTTGAGGGTATAAATCGATGAGGAAGTCCTCTTGTGTCTCTTAGGCTGCTAGTTAATCTATTGCAATCCTGATCCTGGTGTTCAAGCTGCAAGATAGAGTGCGATGTCAGCCCGAATCTTGGTTGCTCGCTGGCTCATCCTCTTCACGCAAGTATATCCTCATTTCAGATCCCTGCCTGGTTAACAATTCTCAGTCTCATTACCTCTACTCTCAGTAACAATGTCACTTGCCCCACCATCACGATCAGCACAACTGCTCCCTCCTGCCCAAGCCCAACACCTTCGTGCGGTGGCTCATGTACAGTCGAAGCATGCATCCGAGAATTCTTCATCGATAGCCCCTGTGGGTGCCCAAACCCAGCTCCAACAGAGATCGTTGTTGATATGCCCTGCTTAACAACTTGCGCCACGGGCTGCGCAAGTGGGTATTCTGTTAATTATGATACATGTACACCAACTCTTACAACAAGTACCTTAAACCTTGTTCCAATCTCATCACTTCCGTCATCCATCGGTAGCTGCAATGCTACTTTCGTTACTTCCACCATTTCCACCACTTCCTCTACACCGACCACCATAACACAACCTGATACGTGCACGACTATCACTCATACCACAGGGGCCGGTTGTCCATCTCTGGACTGCACGACAGAGAACTGTATTTATTTATCAACGGCCACAATGAGCTGTGGCTGCACGACTATACCTACGGTCACATCTTGTGAGAAGGCTTGCAAATTGGCTTGCGCGACTTTGTGGGCAACGGCTTATATCCCATGTCCGTTTTCAACAAGCTTAGCAAGAGCCACGCCCATCAGAACTGTGTTGTGAAAAATTGGGCTGGAGGGCTTGGTTCTAGCAAATGGTATAATTATGCAGAGTAATTGCCCCACAGATTGGTGTTTTCATTGACAAAATTAGGGACATGTCTGGCTGGTTACAGGATGTTCAAGAGGGCTACTACTTCCATAGACAACCAAGAATAAAAGTGGTAGATGTTTGAAAGTTCTCGTTCTCACTTAAGTCTATGGAGTTGGTAATCGAGCTGTAAATGTTTGGACAGGGGAGTATTGATGCAAGATTGTATTGGGGAGCTTTATGATTCCTCTCCGTCTTCTTCTTCATCACTAACTTCCTCCCCAGCCTCCAGAGCTTTCTGTCTCCTCTTTGCAGCCCTCTCCCTCTTCCTGTCTAGTAATTTCTTCAGATTTTTGGCCACGTTAAAGACTCCATTTGTCCCCGCACCACAAGCTGCACAACTGGGGTCCTTTCTATATCTCTTCAGCGCACAGCTTTCACAGAAGTAATGGCCGCATTTTGTAACGATAGGATCCTTATATTTCTCCCTGCAAATGATACAAGCAAATGGTATACCCTCCAGCTGAGCGTCGTCATTCTCAGACTCCTCTTCGTCCCCTTTCCGATTGGCGCTTGCGATTTTGGTGCCACCGGTGACCTTTTTGCCTTTGGTCACATTTTCCCACTCCTTATCGAGTTGCCAGCCTTGCTTGTAATCTTCTCTTGCATGCAAGTATTTACAGTTGTCTCCAAACCCACAGAACCCAGTTTGCTTGTAATCTTTGCAGACATCTGGCGCAAAATCGGTAACGGTGATGGTTCGAATATTTGTAGGAGCCTTTACCGGGCCGACAACTCGTGTAGGTGCATTGGGATTCTTCTGAATAAACGAGGTGGCGTTGGCAAGACCTTTATATGTTCCATCTGGGGCTCCTGAGGCCGTGCTCCTCGTAGTTCCGAGAAGGTTCTTGCTGGATAAAGCATCCGTAGCATTCTCATCGTACCAATTACTCTGCTTTGTGGCGTCGTTATTGCTGCGAATAGTAGTGCTACGATCTGCTGCATATTTTGTTGCCGTGTGGTCTGCAGATGAAGTGGTATTGTCCTTTGATGATGCAGTCACAGTACCTGTGTTCTTCTTTCTGCGTTTGATCTTGCGCCCTGTTTCGTCCTCCGAAGAGTACCCTGAAGTATCGGTGTCGTCGGCAGGAGGTGGAACGGCGGCTCGTCTTCGAAAATTAGATTTGCCTTTCGCGTTCCGTTTCTTGAACATTGGTGCCGGCTCCGCCATCGTCTGAAGGGGTTCTGGGGCATCCATGATATTGGGTGTGGAGGATAGGGTGCTCAGCTCGGACGGAGCCTTGTGGAGAATTTGAAATAAGGCTGTGAAGATCAAGCTGACTAATGATACAAGTATAGCAAAATCGCCATACTGTGCCTCAGGCAGAATGCCGCAGAAAGTTCTTTTTCACTGTTTCCAAACCAATGTAGCTTAGTAAGTTTGTGTCAATACAGGGGTACGTGTACGGCACGGCACTCCATACAAAGCGTTTCTCTCTAAATGCAAATTGGGTTTCAATGCAAACAAATAACTATCTTAAAAAAACCAAAAAAAAAAAAAAAATAATAATAATAATAATAATAATAGATTATCCTTTTTTGCCAAAGGAAAATTACAGTCAGTCCTGACATGTTTCCTACTTGTTTTTTTTGGCGACCCAATCATATTGAATCACAAGTAAATAATAATAATAATGATCGAAATCTAAATTCACCACACCAAGCCAGCCGAGCGCGAAAGCCTACTAACATTCGATCTTGTTGATCGCCTCCTCCCCTCAACCTCAACTTCCCCATCCGGGCTCTCCACACGGGGAGTACAGGAACCCAGTGTCAATTCTGTACCATACTCTCATTATATTGGTACACAATAACGCGTAAAACCTCCTTAGAACCAAGGGGAAGGAAATACGGACGCGTCTTCTCTTATCTGCTTAATACGATCGATAATTGAAGGTCCACCTGTCCAACACGTTTCTGTGCGACAACAAGGCCATCGCCCGCCCGCGAAGACCAACTTGATCGCTACCACTGCATCAGGGGAAGCCATTACCGATCATCAAGATATCAAGCTCTGTTGCAATGGACCAATCCGCATTGGCTTCGCAGTTGGATCTGGTAGCGGGAGAAACAGAACAAGGCGGTGATCCATTTCTGTCTGCATCTGCAAGCTCAAATCACCACCGCTTCTCTCATTTCGACAATCAGTTGTTTGCTTTAGGCCCAACAACATCTCCGGATCAAGCTAAGCAGGCACTGGAAGCACACCTTGCCGAGACGGAAAGACGAATGCAGGAAGCCTCTAGGCTTGGGACAACTCTGCTTCAGCAGCGCAAAGATCTTGCAGACCGGCTGAAGGATGTCGAAAGACAGCAAACGGATGGAGATATCACCCCTGAACTACGCCAGAAGCTGGTCGACATTGAGAAGGAATACAATGAGGTTGGCCGTGAGAGTGCGAGGGCATTTTTACCAAAGTCCAGGGTGTCAAGTAGTGAGATGGCGGGATCACCATTTGTTGGGGAAATGAAGGTGTGTATTGCCATGATCATGCATTGCCCTTACTAATGTACCACAGCGATCTGCCAGCCCTTCAAAGTTTGAGAGTCAAGCTACAAATTCACCCTCCAAACTAAGTGTTCCAAATCGAAAGCAGAGAAATCAGCCATCCAATCGAGATCATGATATCGAATTTGTCACTGAAATTGGCATATCTCTCTTAGCACAAGTACGACAACTCCAAGCCCTTCTGGTAGAAAAGGAAGAGGCGCTCAAAGCCGTTTCACTTGAAAAATCAAAGCTTGAGAACGAAGCTGAAGGTTTTCATGAACGGCTACGGAGCCTTGACGAGAGCGAACACCGATACAAGGATGAAAATTGGAATTTGGAGACTCAGATCCACGAATTTATTGCAGCTTCGAAAGAGGCTGCGAGCCGTGAGACGAAATTAAATCACAGTCTGGACGTACTTCAGAGTGAGAAAAGTGCCGCACAAAAGGAACTCGATGAGATCAAATTAAGCCATGCAAAGTTGACAGAAGATCATGCTTCAATGATAAAGCATCATGATGTTGAGTTAGGAAGTGTGAAGCGTTCGATGGCCATGGCCGAAAATGAGCGTGGAGCATTGCAGCGTAAGGTCGATGACTTGATCGGTCAAAATCAAGAGCTTGCCAAAGCTGTTGCGAGTCAGCGTGGCCGTCTGGAGGAGCGCGCACAGGCGAGAGGACTGACTGAAGATGATTTCGAAACCGCACCCGATGATGGTACTCCTGAACACTCACCACCCCCATCCCCGATCAAAGGCACCCCCAGACATAGCTTACTAGAGTCTGAAACTTTAAAGAGCTCATTGCATCATGCTCATCGGATGATTCAGAATCTTAAGGGTAACATCCATCGAGAAAAGACCGAAAAGTTGGAGTTGAAACGAATGCTCCAGGATGCCAGAGATGAGCTTGAGACTCGTCGAGCCGATGGTGGGCTAGGGTCTAGTAACGGGAAGAGAACTCGCAAGGTGGAATCCAAGGAATTCAAGAAGCCACTCAAACCTGGTCAACTCGGGGGACTAAGAACTAGCCGAAGTGAAGTTTTCCTTGATGATACCAACTGGGAAGAACATGACAGTCAACAGAGCCCCAGCCATTCTGGAGCAGTTACTGCGGCTCGTGCTGCCGCTTCGTCAACTACTGGCTCTAGTGACCATTTTGAGACCGCAAACGAGGCTAGTAGTGATGCCTTTGAGACGGCGAATGAACGTAGTACAGAGACAGAAGACTTCCAGACTGGTGTAGAAGAAATGAGTGAGAGCGATGATCTTACAGAGACAGAAAGTGGACCAACAGGAACTATTAGAAATAGGCCTGCCCCTCTTACTTTGTCAAAGGCTGGCAGTCGCCACTCGTTCCAGAGTACTGCTTCAACTTCCGGTGATGAGTATAGCTACGAAGATCTCAAAACACCTACGACCCAATCACAGCCGCAGCGCCTCAGACTGAAAGTAAATCGTGGCGCAAATCGACGCTCAAGGGTTGCTAGCGAAGAGCCGCAGTTCCAAAACAGTCCCGCTAGTCTTGCAAATAGCAGCCGGGATGGAACTCCTCAGGTCCAAGGACAAAGTTTGTTTGCCGAGCTCGGTGAGCTAGGTGCGAGTGATGATGAGTCTCTGCAAGAAACTCCAAGTCGCAGCCCCTTTCTGTCCCAACCTGTCACTCCTTCATCGACTAGACCTGGCACTGCTAAAGGCACTCCTGCCGCAAATCTTCCTTTACCACCAATGCCAAAGATACCTATGGTGGACTCCGGGATGATGACTGAACCTTGGGAGCCTCGACCATCGACTCCTCAAACTGCTGTGCCAGCTATTGCTGAAGCTGCCATCGCGGGTGCATCTGTTGCTGAGACCACTAATCTAATGAGTTACAAACGTACTTCTACAGGTACTCAAGTCTATGCTCAGATGTCTGATGCAGCAAGCCAATGGCAAGATGATTCGAATGGCCATTTGATGGTTGAAACTGGTTCTCAAGGAGATTCGAGGCCGATCTCATCGACTTATAGTGACATGAGTTCTCAGTACGATCCAGAAATCATGCAAGAAAATCTTGCCCAGTTTCCATCTCCACCGGTTTCTCGCGCACATACCCCTATGGTCAATTTATCCACCCCCACTCCACTGACTGTATCTTCGATTCTCTCAGAGCAAGTGGTGCCAATCGGCCCTGTTGAACAAGATGAGATAGAGTCTCCTGTTATTCCTGAGCAGTCAATATTCCCAACATCAACTAC
This sequence comes from Chlorociboria aeruginascens, assembly GCA_002276475.2. Lineage (NCBI taxonomy): Eukaryota > Fungi > Ascomycota > Leotiomycetes > Helotiales > Chlorociboriaceae > Chlorociboria > Chlorociboria aeruginascens. The sequence continues at coordinate 28,422 of NCSK02000055.1, read as the reverse complement.
TCCTATATCTGCGGTAGTCCCTGAACATTTGGCCTTTTCGTCTATCCAAACCGTGGATACTGAGCCAATTGAACCAGTTTCGCCCCGGAGTCCAAAACGAGATGGTATCATTCTTCCAAAAGATGAATCAGATGAAGAGAAAAGCATCAAAAACGAACCAGAGACACCTAAACCCACTTTTCTTGGTTCAGTCTTTGGCTGGAACAAAAATAAATCCTCTACGACACCAATTATCGCCGAAGATGACACTCGACAGTCACCAAGTGATTCTCTTGTCTTTGTTGAGACCCCTGAATCTCAACGGCCATTCAAAGAGATTTCTCACAATACAAATGAGCGTGCAGTTGTAGAAACCATAGATGAGAGTTCGCAAACTGCGTTAACTTCGAAGCAGATTGGGGATATGTTAAGGACTAGGAGACAAGAAGCTATCATTGCTGAGGATGGCCATAAATCTGGCCCTTATTCGCCTCCTAGGGCAACAAATATTCCAGCAGCCCTTCGAGTTCGCAAATCACAGGAGAGCATTGGCAGTGTTGGACGTGCTAGATCTAAAGTGGCAGATCCAGATTTTGCTAACGACACTGTTGTACTGAAACGACCAACTAGCCCTGGTAGTGTCAGGAAAAGTTCAATATCAAGTATCCATCCTCCATTACCCACCGATCACAAACAGGTTATTGCCGCTGCTGCTCAACGAACCAACTCTTCCAGTGGTGGCACTGGCACTATTGGCACCATGGGTCCTCCTTTACTACCAGCTTCTGCTTATAGAAATAATCCCTCATTCAGACCCCGAACGCCTAGCAACCAAACTCCTGCGAGTCCTACCTCTATCCGTGGCCCTACTCCAAAAACAATCCAAACATCTGGAATTGCTGAGCCATACTCCCCAACGGTCACTACAGGCAGATCTAGGCGATCGTCACTGTCGTCATTTGCATCAGAGGTTGACACTCGCTTTAATATGCGTGGAGGTGTACCTATGCCACAAGGTATTGAGTCTGGTACAGATCCTCGAATGATAAACGCTATAACTCAAACTATGATTGGAGAATATCTCTGGAAATATACTCGAAAGGCTGGGCGAGGAGGACTATCAGAAAACCGTCACCGCCGTTACTTCTGGGTTCATCCATATACGAGAACCTTGTACTGGAGCGATAGAGACCCCTCACAAGCTGGCCGGGCAGAATTGAAGGCAAAGAGTGTGGCCATTGAAGCTGTCAGGGTTGTTACAGATGATAATCCCATGCCGCCAGGATTGCATCGCAAGAGTTTGATTATCATGACCCCCGGACGAACCGTTAAATTTACTGCAACTACCGGGCAGCGCCATGAGACTTGGTTCAATGCATTATCATACTTACTTCTGAGGGCTGGGGAAAAGGGCACAACAGATAGCACGGGTGCTGCTGGTGGAGCTCTCACACATGAGGATGTGGACGAGTTCAATCCCGGACATGCCAACACCGTACGCCGGGCTCCAGCATCTCTCTCTTCTTATAATAGTCGTACGACTCGTAATGATTCTCCTTCCGGCAGAACGACACGGACATCAGGGAATCATGCATATCTTGCTCAACCGTCAACTTCTCGAGCTCCAATGGGGACGTTCTCGCGGCTGAGCAGCTATCTTTTGCCTCAAGCCGGAAGCTTCTCGAGTCGACGAAGTAGGCAGAGTATCAGCGGAGCAGCTGTAGGCAATGGAAGTATCTATCAGGCTAGCGAAGTACATGACAGCGCTGAAGATCTGAGAGAGATGATCGAGAAACAAGATAGAGAGTCTGACAAGCTCGAGAATGTGAGAGCCTGTTGTGATGGTAAGTTCATTATGTCGAAATTCCAAGACACCATAGCAAGAAATCCCAACTAACGCCTACAGGAAAACATGACGTTGGACATTTGCACACGCACTCGACCAAGAGTCGTCATTCACATACTATCGGTCCATCCCCAGGATCCACCCAACCCAAACAGCAAACCCGCAATACTGTCACCAGACGAACCGATTGATTTTCTTTCTCGATGTTGTTATACCCTTGCCACCCCCCACCCTCTCTTTATGGACTTTCTTGATACGAATTTGATGTCTTTCTTTAATCGTCAAAAATCTCGCGATCTACGGAACGCTTTCACGACCTGGCGGCGGATACAAGGGATCAAGCATGATCAAATTTCCTTTTGAACTAATGAGTCTTTTCTTGAAGATAAATGCAAACAGAGAATGGAAACTTTTGTACCTACTTGCATTTCCCCCTCTGTACTAAATTGATGGGAATGGACAGAAGATTGATACCTTTTACCTGGAACCTGTCACCTAAACCTCCACCTAGGAATTTGTACTCTAAATGAAATTGATTGTCTCCAAATTTTAAATTTTATCAAGCAGTGAATCTAGATATTAAAAGCAAGTAGTGAGCGTATTCACAACAATGGTATTCACTACTACTTTATTCTTCTTACTTCAAGCCCCTCGTCCACTTCTACTTCTATTCTCATCTACACCATCCACCCATTACAAATTGAAACCCAGAATGTGGACTGAAGACATCGCTACATTCTCAATCCGTCACTGTGTGCGCAGCCATCATTAGCGTCTGTCCTCACGCATACACACCCTTACACTCAATAGAAACGGGAGCCTCAACCAATGGCCAACTTAAGACGAGTATAAGACCGTGAATTGGGCTTCTCATGCGGGTTGCAAGGAGGGCATGTCTGAGAAGATGTAAGTAGAGAGATGTGGAAGGGAGAAAGAAAGAAAGAAAGAAATAGGCTAATGATGGGATATATGTTTAAGGTTAAGGTTGCGTCTGTTGAGTAGAGGGAGCTCGGGATGAGAATGGGAGATAAAGGAAGGCTGGAGGATGGGTCTGTGGCAAAAGACGAAAGAGATAATTTTGTATTCTATTTATTGGGGCAATAGGGTTCGGATATCAGTAGAGGAAGCTTTTCGGTTTTGGGGTACTGGAAATCTATTAATTACATTCATTACCGAATGTATATCAAATATGGTTCTAAAAAGATACGATTCGTAGTCCTTAAATTGTGAGGGTTCGAATCTAGTGATAAAATAAGTTATAATAACTTTACAACTCCCGATAGCGATATTGTATCTCATAAATTACTTTCCTGTTTTGTTATTTATGTCTCATTTGAAACCCTGTATATATTAAAAGCGCTGTACTCAAACTTGCATGTAATTGTTGTATGTCGGGCAATCTGTCTGCAGATGATTTGCACAGATATAGTGGCACAGCTCAATAAACCATAGATGAATCACAAAGATTTAGACTGGATGTTCATTCTTTCCCATTCAACTTTCCCGCCGCCTCGTATTCGTCCCATATGAATCTATAATCATAGCGCCGTCCCAGAATTATTTCCCACCCGCCATTTTCCAATCACCACTCATCATTGATACATAAAACCAATCCCAGTTGATTATCCCATTTTCCTTCGTAAACCAGTTCCTAACACCTATTCTCAAAGTGGCTTACAATAATTAGCAGGAAATGCCCCTTTCCTGCCCCTAATTTCCCCATCCCACCAGTCATCCGTGCTGTCTGTTTTCTTAATAACTTTAATCTGGTCCCCCTCCTTGAAACTCAAATCACCATTTCCCTGCCCTTCAAAGGCATATAATGCCACAACAAATAATCCCGAGTTTTGTGTACCTACACGCTTAGGCGGAGGAGGCGGAGGTTTTTTCTTCTGGGCGCCAACGGTGGATGAGCGCTGGAAATAGTCCATTGTTGGACCAGCTGGCGAATATGCTGAATACGAGGAACTTGGTGTGGGAGCACTAGAGTACTCGGGTGTTAAAAAAGCGGGCGATGGCTCGGTGTATGGGTCTGGTTCTGGAGCAGCAGATGGAGCAGCGGCTGGAATTGACGTGGTAGATGTAGTGGATGGAATACGCATCACACGTGCTTCTGGGTTAGGAGATGCTCCTCCTGGTGTGCCCGAATTTTGAGCCGAAGCTCGTCGGCTTGCGAATCCATTTCTGACGTTCAAACCAGTCATCGATTTGTGTCCGCTAGCGTCATCTCCGAGGGACATAGATTGATGAATCGCTTTCCCTCTTGCAATACAATTTATGCTCTCGACTTGTTGTTGGATAGGTTTGAAGTCTCTAGCCCAAATAGATATAACATCGCCCATGGGCGGAGAAGGTGACGGGAATCCATTCTCCTCGCAGAAATTGTGGAGGGTGGTGTAATACTGTGCCAGGAGGGTATTTTGAATCATGATCTGGACGGCAAGAAGATGGGGTAAAATTGAGAATGCGGCAGATATTATTGGGGGAAGCGTCTCTCTTAAATGATCGTCCGCAACTTTGAAATCCTGGATATATAATTAATATTTCCATTGCGTTGAGGCTCAGGAATCTTACATCTGCCGCCCGCGCCAATTCCTCTTCCGCTTTTGCCAGAGTAGCATTTTCTCGATCGGAGCGCTTCATTTTGCTGGAAGCTTTATTGACCTTGTCGATATAACGTTCCCAGTCAAGCCTCTTATTCTCCCTCTTCTTGATGGTTTTCTTAATAGGTTGTAGATGTTCCCGGGCTTCCGTGGCTGGCTTCATGACCCGCGCATCCATCATTATAATCTCTTCCAATAAATCAGTCTTTAGCTCTGTATATGCTTCCTTTAATCTGGATGTCCGGTCGAGTAGATCCTGAGGGGTTGTGATCGGATCAACATGTCCATCACTTGTGCCCACAATCGGATTGTAAAGCTCTTCGAAACTGATGACAGTCGACAACTGCGTCCCTAGTATAGACACCCATGCATCTCTCCAACCTTTCGATGCTTCAATTATCTGATCAAGTACAAAAATTAGCTTTGTCCTCCAAAATAAGACGTTTTCCTAACTTTTTGGAGCATCTTGTCGGCATCCTCGTAGTCATTGAGGAGCACGGAGACTTTGGCAGTCTCCCCAGTGCCTTTATTCTTGAGCTTGCCAAACTGGCGATGTACGGAATTCATTGTGCCTAGATGCTTGTGGAGGAAGAAGCTGGCTAGAGTACAGCTAACATGTGGCGAGCAAATGTAAAGACCGACGCTTGCGGAAAACAAGTATGATACCTGTAAATAAATATACGACGTAACTTAATTGGCACAACAGCGCTGCAGGAATATGTACTTTATAATGTTGCGTTAAAGGCCAGGCTTGGGGTAGGATAGGACAGAATGGTAGGTACTTGAGGTTAGCAGTGAAACCGGTCCGTTCCCTTTGGCGGGGTTTGCGAGGGGCTATGCCTAATAACCTGCCTATAAAGTATGCATGGCATGTATATACCGGCTTACCTATCTATGCATGTACTAACTCTGGCCTCACTGTAATATGGAGTCAGATTGTGTACATGATACCGGTAAAATACGTATTCATTGCATGAACTGATTCACGGGAGTGTATATCTCGGAGACTTGGACGCTCAAATGGTTCAGCTTAGGTAATCGCACGAGGTACCTAGACAATGCACGTGATCGACGTGTTTTCATCTCTCGATCGCGTCACGCTAGGCGCGCTCAACGTTGACCTCTGATTTCATAAATATCTATCGGGCAGAAACCTGAATTCTACCATCAATGTGGAATATGAGTCATCTCTGGGGATTGAAAATACGCTATGGCTATGACTGCTCTGGCTTTAGCGGCATCTATGGAACCTCCCCAAACACAAAATACCGCTCCAGTCCTTGAATTTCGCTGCCTCTGGACCTCGGATATACGACGCAAACAGAAACGATGGCAAGATGGACGACTCAAATTCCATACTTTCAATAAACGCGTTATGGTGTATGATGAGAGGTCGAATTTTGTGGGCGATACGCATTGGCGAGAGGACTCTGATTTTGGTGAAGGCGAGGAACTCGAATTGGAACGAAGTGGAATACTTCTAGAAGTCGGAGAATGTATAGGCAAGAAAGAGCAGGATCTGACTGAATTGATTGACAAAAGGGTCAAGGACAGGGAGGAAAGAGTGGCAGCAAAAACTGCAAGCCTAACGCCGTTACGGCCACAAGTAGTCAGGCTTCAGGGGAATCCTACTCCAGCGGGAGCGCCCCATTTGAGATCCAAATCACTGAATACACTCCTCGGTACTCCCACAGGGCATTATGGCAAGGCTGTGCTATCGACAACTTCCCCATTCGACGAAAGACAGTTATTAAACAATATTGCTCAAGGCGAGAATGATAGACCTGCAAAAAGACGGAAGCCCAATGAACCAGCACCAAGCAAGAGCGGTTATGCTCAAAATTTGATGGGCGCTACATTACGTTTCTCATCACGACCACCAAGCACAGCGACCATACGTTACGAGCCATTACGAGTTACATCCTCAACCTTACAAAAGGTGAGCATTGATCTCACGGAAGGCGATGACGAGTCCCAAGAAATGTCTGTTCGAAGTACTGTGCGAGATGCCAACGCTAGAGGAGATGATCATATGAAGAACAGGATGCACAAGAGAACATCGGAGAAGTCCCCTCGAAGACGTTACGCTGGCAATCTTACTGGCGCAGCATTGTCATTAGCTAAGCCTCATACAGGTCCCTCTAAACCGATCAATAATTCTACTACTGTATATAAGACTCCTAGTCGCTCTCGTCAAGTGGATATGGCCCCATCTTCATCCAATGAAGAGAGAGTTATCAGCAATGGACAGTCGCAGAAGACAGTCGAGAATCCTAAACATAATTCGAAGAGAGATCAAGGCTGCTCTATTGAGGTCTCTGTGTCCCATCTGAACCTTTCGCCTCCAACACCAGATCATAGGGCATCTAAATCATCAGCAGCTTCTGAACAACCGATCGTTACAAAAGTTGCGGCTTTACAACGTATTGATGATCAACCTCATTCTGTTCTACGCATTAAATCCCGACCTCCACGGAAGATGATGATGCTGATGAATCGCCCTAGTTCTCGGGCTCCTGCTTTCGATGATGTAAAAAATCCTAATCAAAGAAATGCCGAAAGACCACGACGCCTGAATTCAGGTTCGTTCAGTGATATTAAAACACTAGCCCATCAACCTGGGGCAGTCAACCGAGGAGCTGGTGCGGCTAGCAACCAAAATGGAAGTAATGTAGAAGATTTCCCATCCTCTCTTTCCGATAGCGGCATTGATCACCAGATAACCAACGCTCTCCTCTCCCGCAAACATATAGCGGCTCAGGAAGCTAAAAGGCGGGTGAAGGAAGCATCCTTTGCTCGGAAGAAAACACTGCCTGCCCCCCATAATGAGGACATCGGCCTTGATATCGCTGAAAAATCAAATATCACCGTCCAGGCCACAACCGGAAAGAGTAAATCGAGTCCTGTCACGGAGGCAGGTACGCCTTTAGACATTTCAACTGAGGACTTCAGCGAGAAGAGTCAAGAGACCGTTCCCGCGAATCCAGAGCAGCTGGTAAGAAATACTCAACCGAAGACAAAACAAACCTCGCCGGCGATTGTACGGCAAGTACAGGTAGACTTGTCGACCGAAATGCGTCTCACACAACAAGAGAGTGAATGGAACGATACCTCAAGTATTGATAAGCTCGATGCTATCGTCAACCGTGGATCACAGTGCCCAGGAGTCGAGGGGCCCTCAACGACTGAGATTCAAAGACCAGTCGCGGATTCCATACAAAATCCCAATGTGCTTCCTCAACATGTGATCGATGCTTTTTCTAGTGCCAGAGAACATTATCAAATAGATCGCGGTGCTCGGACAACGATTTCAGAACTGCAAGGAAGACATGAAAACCAATCATGTGTAATCCACAATCAGCCTGAACTTGAGCCAGCCTCGAGTGGACCAACAATCAAGCCGTCGCCCAAATCATCACCTCATCTATTCCACTCATCAAGTACTAGGGTTAAGGACATGGACGTCGTTGGCTTTGTATCGGCAAACGAGATCAACGGGCCAGGAGAAGTAAATCAAATCTCAGTGCCACGTTTGACAGCCCCAAATCTACCAAGCGCCACATTTAAGTTGTCCAGTCCCGCACAGGGACAGTCGATGCAGATGACAATGCACACGACCGCTCATGGAAATGCAATGCCTTCACCATCTTTACCGAGATCCCTAATCGAGAAGGCTACAAGTAGTGGTGGACCCTGGAGTCGAGAAAGTTTCGATCTATTTGGTGCATGGAAACCGCCCGGAACAAATACGAACCATGGGTCGTGAAATAGAACCTTTAGCTCTAGTACTTTTTGTCTATTACGGCACAAGATGTTGAAATTCAATATCAATACTAAAATCCGATATCTTTCGGTAACATGCGCACCATTTTTGCAATGTCCTCACGTGCCCCCCACCGGCTCGTTTCATTCATGAGGTATGCCATCTGATCCTCCAGAGAAGGGCGTTGTTAACTCGGAGCATCTAATTGCAAAAGAAGTTGAATCAAGCTGCTCCGCCTCCCGCCTCCCCCCTTTCGGCACGTCGCCCTGTCTTTACCATCGGAATTCCCCGATCATAATTTGCACACATATTTGTCTCAGCCGCAATTGCCGAAGAATCCGTCCACCACAGAAGCATCGCTATCGTTGAGACTCACCGCCTCCGTTTTCTACAGTGAAATTGTCCTATTGTTAATACTTCCTTTGACTTACCAAAAATACCGATTTTTATAGTCTTAACACCATTAACAAAATATCATTATGTTTGCATACTACTAGTGCGATTGTCCCTTCACCGGCCCTGCTATGATGCTCTGCAAACTGTCACCGAGTTCCTGCCCTTAGGTTGGCTCGGCTGAAGCTTCGGGCGCACTGGACAATGGTAATCGTCCGCCTTATAGAGAGCCTGACTCCGACTATATACAGTCGAAAGTCGCCTCTTCGAGTAAGTTCTGCCTCTTCATTATTGTGCGAACTATTTATATAGATCTATTGCATTTCTTCAACTTTTGCAGGTATCAACGCCTTTATTCGCGTTGATACCTCCATCACATTGAGTGTGTGATCGAAGACTTCCAGCCGTGACCTCCCGCCGTGACCTTCAGCCTGCATCTACGAGCAAAAGGCAGCCTCTTTATTTCGCCGTGATGCAGCGACAAACTTCTCATTTGGTGCGACCAAAATCGCCGCGGAGATCTCAACCCTTTCGACAATCTTCCTCGCCGTCTGCAATTCAACCTGCCACTTCCTCGTCATCTTCGCAGGCATCCTCGAACCCCTCTTACCCCATACCAATCCCTCCCGAGAAGGAAGCGAATGCGCTGAAGCTCTACATTCGATATCGATATGAGGAGGGACTGGCTCAACGCATTGCTGAACCAGCGACGACGTATTTAGGTTTCAACAATGGGTCCCAGTATTTAAGCCTTCCAGGTGCTTCGACAGCATCTCAGACTTCCTCACGAGGCAAAACTGCCCCATCAATAACAGACTCCAACTATGAAGCCATCACGGACTTCTCTTCGGTCATATCTTTTGAAGATAATGAGAACCCATCGCCAACCAAGACCGAGACCAAGGTTGAGTTGCGCTCATATGATGGCAAGAAAGTAAAGCAACGTGTAAGGAGACCACTGTCTCCTAGGGCCAAGGCAAAAGCTGCGTTGATCAGATATCTTGGGTCTTGTGTGATATGCCGCAGTAGGAATGTCTCCGTAAGTGGTACCGCGTTTTATTGAGTTCAACGTCCTTTCTGATTTTCCCAAGTGTCCCTTAGACCATCACGACATTGGTAGTCTAGAGAGAGCTCATCAAGCAAAATCTCATGGCCATCGACACGAAGGACGACACCATACTTCTCACTCCTCGGCTTCAAGCTCCTCACGTCACGCTTTTGGCAATCTCTCAGGGGAGCAGTCTGCATCAGGCGGTGCCCAAGGCGTGTCTAATACACTGCTTGGTATTGGCCAAAACCCGCAACTCGCTCAAACCCAGGCGCATGCTGTTTTGGATGCCGCTGAACTGGAGCTCAGTTCACCTTCTATAGGACACAACGACCCCCTTGCAGAGATACGAATGCCTGTTTTCCAAGACTATAGCCCTCCTGATCTGTCGGGTCTGCTCTTGAACCTTAGCCCATATACCAACTACCAAAGTGGTGCTATGTTTCCTATAGGTGTCGTTCTGCAGGGACGCTTTGTGTGTCAACATCTTGATGGGCGATGCCAGCAACATTTCAATAATCCCGACGCACTACAAACTCATTTTGAAACCGCTCATTTCCCCTTCACCCGTATTGATCCTCCTCATCGTTATCAATGTTCCAATTGCCAACATATAAATACTTACTTTGGGAATCCTTGTTATTATTGTGGTTGCCATGGAACAATACAGATTTGGATATATGGTAACTTTATTCCTATATCCTCTTACCCACGATATCCACCTCAAGGTCAAGGTCTCTTCGGCGAAATCTCAAACTCCTCTCAGTTCTTCTCCTCCTATGCATACCCGAACATGATGCCTGATATTGGAGGCTATACACCGAATCCAAATGCTGATAACAACATGAATCCTGGTGGTGATAGCTTTGAGGATGGAAGTTCGTACGCAGACCCTGACCCAGATTTATTCAACAACTTCACATATGATACGCCTCAGTCGGGTCCATATAACTTCCAAACACACACGTTTGGGGGCTCGCAAATGACAGTGATTCCAATGAAGGTTCGACATTGGTACACAAAAGCAATCCAGACCTGTAATCGACATAGATGGATTGCCATAACCCTGGCCTTCTTTATCACCATCGGCTTCGGTGTCGAGACTCATGATTGGATTATCAATAAGGCCCGAGCTACAATTCCTCACGCTGCTACCCGCCTCGCACCCAGTCTACCCATGATTGGTTTCGTCGGAGGTCTGGCATCTTTTACCATGTGTTGGTCTCTGAAGCATTTCAGCGTCCAGCGCGCCAGGCATGCTAGACGTGTATGTATTATTGTCAAATGATGCCTCCTCACAACGGTCGTACTAACTCTGCCTGTAGAGATCATCTCGCTGTCCTTTACATTCCCTTCCTCCTATCCCATACCAGTGTCAGCCTGATGCGTATCTACGTGAGAGTGGATGCATATGACACGGGTCACCTTCTATCTGCGACTCGACGACTCTGCAGCTCCCTCGGCCCTGGGTCAATGCATATACGTGCCCAACATGCTTGAACTTCAGGAACATTATCAGGGTTAACAATATCTCGATCCGGGGCCAGGGATCCTGTAGGTAGTCGTCACATATTATGGATGATGATCGACGATGCTATTTACGTTGCCTATGTTTCATGTCTTGCTCATGATACAGGCGGGGAATCCTGTAATACGCTGATCTGTTGTCGTTGGAGTGGTGCATAGAGTGCCCGCTCCGAGCGTTGTGTATATAATCATGTGCCTGCACTTCTCTTCAAGGAGACAAGAGGGGAATTGTTGCGGGTGGGCGTTGTGTTTGCGGGTGTGGAGAGTAATCCTCATTTGTATGTAGCGCTATCCTTACCACGATACATCAACTGTGCATGTTTTGGGGTGTAGAGAGACAGGCTATTGGACTCATATCTCCGGATGTCCCACCCGCAGGCACAACACAGAGAGTCGGAAATCTATATATCTCACTCGGTCTTCCCGCTGTCGGCTCTGCTCCCACCAAGCTCTTATTGGAGTATGTCTGCCGACATGGGCCAATTAACGCGCCTCGACGAGAGATTCCATGCGGGGCGGCGGTCGTGACTATTCCTTTTCGAACTCGCCGAGAGCCCATGCAAAGCTCGTGGAGTCGACCAATAGCTGCGGCTGTCGTCACTTTAGCCCGCGTTCATAGGTTGACGGGTTGCCGGATAGATAGTGCATGCACCGCTGGGGCTTGGTGGGTTCCTGCCGCGGGGCCTTAGCGTTGAGGCCGCCGCGGCCCGTCCCTAGTAGACGACGCCAGTCATTCTATCAAGGGCGCAAAAGCGGCTCCGTCCACGACGCTTCGAGACATCTCATTGGACGGCGGGACGACGCAGGCCAGTCCCGAAGAGGATCGGTGAGCTCCTGGCCCAGCGCGGGTGGCTTTGCACGAGGACTCATATTCTCATAATAGTCTTCTCTTTCCACCTCTGCCTCAGAACTCTCCTTCGTTCTTCCTCTTACTCTTCACAACTTCTCTCTGCCTCGCCTCTCTTCCGCGTATGAGGTCGTTGACACGTATAGTACACCTAGCCTGGATATTGGTCCCTCGACATACGCTACTCGGAGCCGATTTGAGAAACCCACGCCTCTCCCGCTGAGTGATCGGCCAGATCCTCTCCTCATTCTCATTCTCACCCTATACGCCCAATCCTCGCTACCATCATCCCACGTCGCAATGCCCTTTTTCACGATAACCCAATCGTTCCTTGGAGCTCCGCTTCAGTTCCAACCGGCGTTGGGATCGAAAGCACTCGAGCAATTGATCGATGCCTACGTCGTTGGCCCTGCCTCGAAGCAGGATAAGTTCTCCGAAGTCACCCTCGACTTCTTCAACAATGCCACTGTCGATATCAACACCGGCTCTCTGTTCCGCCAGTACGATGTGTATGCTGCTCCGTCCCCGTACCTCGTTTCCTTCGATCGAAGTCCCACCCAATCTCAAACATCTGGCTTCAGCCCTTCCGCTTACGCATCTACCGATTCCGGATATGGGTCAATCAGCTTAACACCTCCTACCTCGAGTACGAGCAAACGGCCTGCGGAAGTCTCTAAGAAGACTCGAAAACCAACAAGGAAGCCAGCTAACAAGCCAGCTGAGGCTCGACTTCCAGGTTTCTCCATCATGACCAAAGATGGTGTCGACGTCACGTGCTGTGCCGGTCGGGGAATCAAGACGAAGGAGCAAAGGGAACATGCGCATTTGATGCGCATTATGAAGGCTTGCGATGATTGCAAGAAGAAAAAAGTTCGGGTAAGTCAATCTCATCTTGGTATCAGGCCTTACAATGTCCCATGTTCAGTGGGAGAATCACGAGCCTGATTCTTGACTGTCTCGTCTGAAACGAGACGTCGGGATAAGAGGCTCTTCCCCAGTCTTATATCCTAAACTGTCGACTAGAATGACATAAACGATCAAAGCTAATATATCACCAGTGCGATCCATCTCACCGAAGAGCACACACCGATATGTCAAGAACATCCACTTCTACTCAGGACTCGTCACCTACATATTCCAGTCCAACCGTCTCAAACCCGTCTTTCTCGTCCAAAGCCTCTCAATCGTCCAATGCATTTAGCAATGCCAATGCCATAGACGATTTTGTTCTCTTCCCGGAGGCCACCGCCAGTCAATGGAATCCTGCCGACATTGCTATGCCGGAGTTCGACGCTCAAGACACTGATTTGAGCTATTTCAACTTCGATCTCAGTGACATTGATCTGAATAATTTCTCCGACCTCGACAGCAATTCCTTGTTCGATTTCTCTTCATACTCTCAATTCTCTAACCCCTCGGACTGGCAAGCTCGTTCGCACTCTCACTTCTCTTACCTTTCAGACCCTCATGTTCAAGCGCCGGTAGATCCTTGGAACCTGGACCTTCAAAACAATCCAGGGCAACCAATGGTCGCAGGCACCGGATCTCACCCCTCTACTTCTCAAAATTCCGGACAAGCCAATCTGAACTGGCAAGACGTGCCACTGAATGAGCACAGCATATCTCCACAAGGCCTGCCATCCTCGGACTATTCTTGGTCTGATAGTCCAGTAAACCACACCAGACCTATACCTATACCCTTTGAAAATGCTGCAAGTGCAAACCCTGGGAATTCCTATTTGAGCACTTTGGATTCTGCAGACCAGATCCTGACCAGACATGCATGTCAACTACTACCATCGAGTGTATTGAGCCCTATGGCCAGCGTAGTTTCAGCGTCAACAAACACTTGTTCGACAAATACCTCATCCTCACCTGAAGAATGGTCAACTTCCCTTGAACGTCATCCCGGGACGCTGATGTCTGGACCGAACCTTGTAGTGTCACCACAGGAGGTCTTTACCTCCCAGAGAGAATCAGGAACGTCTACCGAAAGGACACTGACTTCCAACCGCAACCTTAGACTCCAGGTATCATCAACAGGTGCTAGCAATGCATATCCACAAGATGGTAGTCTCCAATCATCATATGGCATCATTTCGGGAGTGAAGAACAATGTTCCGGATGCTCAACTTGGAGTCAGCCCACCTCATACCACAAGGAGGAAGCCTGTCGTACGGACAGACACTATCATTATTGCAAATGAACTGTTCAAAGATGAGCAAGGCATCTATACCACGACGTCTGACCGAGCAATCGCAGCTCAATCATGTTGTGCCACACTTGTGGCCACACCTGAACCAGTATCTGCACGAGGAGTCGTCAAGCATACACCCGCCACCGACACACTGCTTGAGCAGCTAGAATCGAGATCGAGACCGGGAGTAAGAGCATCTCGATCAAGCCCACGAGACGAACATATGCCTAGCAGTGACTTAGTACCTGAACGACCACAATGTCAATCTCAGGAATACAATTCACTGAACAGTGTACCTGATGAGAATATCCATGCTCGTAACGAAATGGCTGCCAGCTCATGCTCAGTAGCCCGATCTCTCGCCACACAAGTTCAAGATGTGTCAACTACAACGCTGCTGCTCACTTCATTCTTCGTACTCTCAATGGTAGCATTGCTCCCCTATTTTGCTACAGTCGCAAAGTTATTGCTTTGCTGCTTCATTGTAGCACAATCTCCAACTGGAACGATTAGAAACCTTACTGGCTCGCGGTCACTGCTGACTTCGATGGCATCCTTGATGTCGATCTCTTGGACTGGAACAGTGTCGGGAAAATCGGATGGAGTCATGAGTGTGAGTCTACTCATTAACATGAATGACGACTGTAGTGATCGCATCATATTATCGGGTTAATATGATGATATTAACCCGATAATATGATGCGATCACTACAGTGCTACAGTGGTTATTCATGTTAGTGTAGGGTGGGGGTGTGGTGTAGTGTGGGGCGAAGTGGACTTGTAACACTACTACGACAACAGTAGCCCCCCGATGGGTCGCTGCAACAGAGGAACCTCAGCCAAATATCTATGAGAAAATCCAATTGTTGTTAGTGGCGGTATTTTGACGTTCCATTGCATCGTGACATTCCCAGTGAACATTTATGCCCTAGGTAATTCCGATGTGAGCCCCGCCATTCTTCGTAGTGTCGTTCTTCCTCCCAAACAAAAAGCGTTTGTTAGTATGTTTAATTGTACTTTCATTCTGTCTTATATGGAGAGAAATAATGGTAACCATTATATTATATCTGATTACTGAACATCCAGGTATACTAGTACTACAATCCTCCCCCAAATCCCCCCGAATCCCAAGCCATTTACTATTGCATAGCCCTAGACTGGACGTCAAAAATCTCATTTCTCCACCCCTTAACCGCATTATCATCCACCACCTCACTAGCCCTTGCAGCCTGCTCATTCCACAACTTGACCACACTCCCCGGCGCATAAATGCCTGCGAAAATATTTCCCCGCTCATCTGCAGCTCCCCTAATTCCAATATTCGTATACAGGTCAGGGTCATCTTCAGGCGTCAATCTCGTAATGACCGCCTTCACGAAAGTCTTTAGATCTTGAGGATCGCTGATTCTAGTAGCCCTCAATCTCTCTCTCGCAAATAGCAATTCGCGGTTTGCAGCGTGGAAGAAATCAGCGATTGCAGTGGATAGTTGCCGCTCTAGGACTTTTCTGAGGATAGGACGCAGAAGGGGTTTGAATAGCCATGCTAAACATGCGAATTTGCTCTTTCGCAATGTGTAACTTAAGTGATGGATTTTGACCCGTACATTTTTGAGGGAAAGGACTTTCTCAAGTCGATTTTTACCAACTTCGATATCAAGTTCAATGTCTACTCCTCGATCATCGAGTTCGAAAGAGGCGATTCCTTCATCGGCGAGTCGAAGAAGTCCTTTGTGTGCTCGGAGCCAGAAACCGACTTCATCAGCTCGGATGGAAAGACCTTGGACCTTGACTGTTACGAGAGAGGTTACTTTGCTGATGGTACGGAAGCGAGCTTTACGGATGGAGAAATCATTGTAGGTCTCTATTTTCAAGCGAAAGGGAAGAAAGGAAGTATTGTTGATGGTGCGGCCAGGTTCAAGAATCAAATTCTCTAGTAGGAGATCAATTTCAGGAACTGCGATTTCCAGACGTGGGATAGGGATATACTGTATTGCTTGGATGAGGAGAGGAAAAAAGACCGTGTAAGTGTCCGCGAAAAGCTCTTTGTTGCTAGTTGTATTTACGGGCGAGAGGATATTCCAGATTTTGAAGGTTGTAGAGAGGAGGTTTGAGACCTCCTCGTCATTTATGACCGAGTCAAAAGTAGTTCTTGCTTGTTGAAGCAGTCGGTCAACGTCTTGACGTAGAGGAGATTCTGTGCCTACTTCTTTTGATTTCTCCTTGAGTTCGTCAATTTTGTGACCTGCAGACTCAAAAAACTCGGGGTCTGTAAGCATTTTTTGAATAGAGGCAGCAACCTCTTCCATCATATTCTCAAATTCGGGATCTCTTTGAGAATGCGCCATGACTTTGTTAACACAATTTTCAAGCTCCTTCCAAGCATCCTTGTCTCCAAATGTACTTACAAGAGACCAAGCATTCTTAACAGCTCGGTCGAGTTCGTCATTGGTCTCGACATCATCCTGAACAGTGCTGATAGTATCATCTACTGCATGAGAGTAAACCTTAGCGTATCTCTTAATTAAGAGACCAATCGTGTTTACTGAATCTGAATAATCATTCCTCCTTCGAAGTTTCGTGACGGCAGCTTTGAGACGGGTGATCAGCGTATCTTTCTGGTCACCGGAGACATTTTCTTTCAGACTTGCACCGGCTTCTTTTCCTGTTTCCTTGAGACTGTTCGTAACAACGTCGGCGATTTCTGTGGCGTCTGATCTAAGATCACTCGCTGTAGGTGCTTGTTCCTGTTTCTTGTTTGCATCTTTCACTGCCTCACTAGCTTCCGCAGATGGTTCAATCTGTTTTGCGGCATCTTCTGCCACATTGGAGATTGTATTGGCTGTGTCGGCAAAGACTTGTCGGCCAATGGTATTTAGATCCGAAAGAAAAAGACGGAAATCAGAATTGGTTAGGAGAAGGCTTCCAACAGTCCTGATACTTTCATATGCTATTCTAAGTTAGGGGCAATTCAAGGTATATGTTGCTTAGCTCACCAGCTGATGCATCTGCCTTTGCTCTGGTAGAAGTGGCTGTTTGGATCAAGTCTCCAGTATCAACTGACAATCGGGCGTGCATCAGGAACCAGATGAAGTCTTGGATTTGATCTCCGTCGTTCTTGGTCCGTAGCAGTTCAATGAAGTCTATGAGCCACTTCTTCGTAAACTTCAACAGTAGACGTCCGCTGTCACTAAGACCAGGAGTTTCAGGATTGAGCACATCTGACGCTAACAGCGTCCTCAAGTTTATGATGACTTGTTCTGTAGATGGCATGAAACCTTTTGAGAGAGCTCTAAGCATCTGATATGTATGAAGCTTCTTGTGCACAGTTCGCTGAAGTGTAGTGTCATCTTCATATTGAGGGAGTAATGGCTGGGAGTCTCCATTGGCTCGGGTTTTCTTCCTCGACCCAAAGCACGTTGACATGTTGATGATTGTTGGAAGACGATCCTAGAATTTAGGATGGTGGATGGATACTCCGAATGGAGGAAAAGTCTTGTAAAGGAAACAAAGGGGTTCGCCAAACTTGATGACGTCCGCAGAAACTGCTTTGGGAGTCGTCATAGAGGGTACCACGCGAAATCACAATGCTTCTAGATCACTCCACACTGCGGCTACCTCTCTAGTTGCTTTCGTAAATCAACAGATGGAGTTGATCTTGAATGTTACCTTCATTCAATTGAGGGAAGCATGCTGCCATGGAGCTTCCCTGCTTTTCGATGAAGAGCATCAGCAAGGGAAGGGAGAGCTTGGGCCAGTCAAACCGTTCATTACGTCAGATCAGCAGAACCGATAAGGCGGAAAAACTATTAATCCGTTTCGCCGCTAAGCGATAAGACATCATGCATGTATCCCGTAGTTTAAACCCGACCCTCATCAATCCTTCTTTCTACACAGTTATGGAGCAACGAAAAGAAGACCTTACCCGGAGGCCCTTATATGGTAAACTAGACATCAGCTCTATTCGGTATAAGTATTTAGCTCTAACATAGTCTTAGTCTACGACCTTCCTACGGACATTCTAAGGACCCTTGCACGAAAAGACGATTCTGGCGATGACCCCGACGAATATATTGCTAGTTCTTCGCAGACATCAAACATAGATGCTGAGGATGCAAATCCTGGAGGCTCTGGTGGATCGAAGTCATGTTCATTCTGCGGCGTTACATCCCATACTGTTGAGGAGCAAAAGAGTCATATCCGATCAGATCTCCATGGATACAATCTGAAGCAAAGGCTTCGAGGCGCCAAACCTGTGACGGAGGTAGATTTCGAAAAACTTATAGAGAGTATAGAATCCTGTCTCTTCTTTACTGTATAATTATTTAATTAATGTTGGCCAGATCTCGACGAAAGTCTCTCAGGTTCTGATTCATCTGATTCCGAAGATGACACAAATAAATCATCTCGAAAAGAGACCACGTTGAGCGCCTTACTCAAATCACAAGCAGCAATATCATCCAGAAATAGCCAAGACGAAGATGACTTCCCTAGAAAGCGGAAGCAAGGATCCGGGAAATCTCCATTGATTTGGTTCACCACGCCAGCGCTCCCATCGAACACGTATCTTGGCATTTACCGTGCGATATTTACAAATGCAGAGCTAGAAAATGAGAGAGTTATACAGGAGATTATTTCTAGAAAGCAGCTTCCATCAATGCCACCAAACAAACTGATGACCAATTCAAATATACCCACACCTGAAGCGTATAAAGGACCCCATATATTTCTCTGCATGATTGGTGGTGGCCATTTTGCAGCTATGGTTGTATCTTTGACTCCCAAGCAGACCAGGAATGCCCCAACTGGCTCCATAACTAAAGAGGCAATAGTATTAGCACATAAAACATTCCATCGGTACACTACGCGTCGAAAGCAAGGTGGATCGCAGTCGGCAAACGATTCGGCAAACGGTGCCGCGCATTCAGCCGGATCTAGTCTAAGACGTTATAACGAGCAAGCCTTGACAGATGAGGTACGGGCACTGCTACAGGAATGGAAAAGCATGATCGACACATCGGAGCTTGTATTTATACGTGCTTCCGGAAATACAAATAGGAGAACTCTGTTTGGTCCTTATGATGGACAAGTATTGCGGCAGAATGATCCAAGAAGTCGAGGATTTCCGTTCAATACGCGCCGTGCTACACAAAACGAGCTTATGAGATCTTTTGTTGAGCTCACCCGTGTCAAAGTCCAAGAGGTTGATGAAGCTGCGACTGCAGCTGCTAAAGTATCCGCAGAAGATTATGCAAGGAAACAAGCTTCAGCGAAAGCGAGACGAAACCAGCAGCTAGATCCTGAAGAGCATCAGTTATCCGAGGAAGAAGAAACGGCACTTCTTCATACGACTCAGATCCAATCTTTGATCCGGCGGTCAAGACTACCTGCCTTACTCTCTTACCTAAAATCAAACGATTTATCCCCAGACTTCCTATTCTACCCACCAGATTCCCAACAGAACCACCACGCTCCAACTTCGCTACACCTCTCTGCTAGTCAGAGCTCTGCTCCTCTTGTCACGGGACTACTTATCAAGGGGGATGCAAATCCTACTTTACTGAATAACAATGGCCGAACCGCCTTTGACCTTGCAGGAGACCGTTCAACTCGTGACGCATTCCGCGTAGCACGATCTGAGCTTGGAGAGACTAAGTGGGATTGGGAAGCCGCACATGTCCCCGCAGCTATCAGTCGTGGCGATGCGGAAAGCAGAATTGCACGTGAGAAAGCTGAGAGTGTGAAGGAAGAAGAACAAAGGAGAAAACAGGAAGAGGCAAGATTAAAAATTGAGGGGCCAAAAATCATAGAGAATGTGCCGCTAGGAAAGGCCGCTGTTAGAGGACGTGCGTTAGTTTTAGGGCAGGTACAAAAGACGGCTCAGGAAAAAAGAGAAGAGGAAAGTAAAGGCTTGACACCAGAGATGCGACTGAGGCTTGATAGAGAGCGAAGAGCCCGGGCAGCAGAAGAGAGGATGAAACGATCATGACGTTCATCATAAATTCTACCAAGTCCCAAAAAGCCTTCTTATCACTAAGAGATTTGGAGAATTATCCTCACTTCACTAATTCCCCGAGTAAATGGACAAATGAATTATGCAGCTATCAAATCTCCCAACCGAAAGACTTACCCCTTTCCTTCACCATGGCGAATTCCTCAACCCCAACCCATCCGTCCTCATCCCTCTCCTCTCTCCATTCCTCCCTTCTTTCCCTTCCACATCCACCCCACTCCTCACCGCCCTCCTCCTCCCACTCCACCACCTGAAGCCCCAAACACCAGCCCTAACCCCCGCCCACACGGTCCCCACCGTCAAAAACCCCACCACCCCCGTCGGCGCGACAAACCACGCTACGGGGCCAACCAACCCCCCCAGAGCCGACGCCCCAACAGCAGCGACAATAGACCCCACGACGGCATATTTCGCATAACGGACGACACGCCAGAAAAGGAAGACGCTGAGATAGTGCAGCGAGCGCAGCAGGGCCCTGGTCCGGAAGCGCAGGGGGCGCGGCGCGTTGGGCGAGGATGGTGCCAGCAGATAGTGTATGTTGTCTCTGGTGGACCGCAGAGCTTGGGAGGAGGATGCGTCTGCATGTGCGTCGGGGCTGGGGGTTTGAGCAGGTGGTGATAGAGGAGGGTGTGCCTGGGGTGGTGTGGAAGGGGGGAGAGGTTCGGGTGAGCCTCTTGAGGGTGACATTTTTATTAGTTTTAGGTAGGTATAACTTGAATTTGGGATGTATGTAAATAATGTAAGTAAGAGGATGAAGCTGTATTCTGTGATATCATTTTTGCCACTTTAGCGAGCCGAGAAAAAGGGATGGTTTCACGTGATTTAAATTTCAGCTCCACGTAGCTGGACATTGCTTTACTAGGGGCCGCAAATATAAATATTTTCAATAATAAACGCGTAATTTAAAATTTTATAAAGGCCAGCCCCCAAACCCCCGATTTTTATTTCGTTCGTAAAAATTAAAATAAAATTTAATTATAAATTAATATATATCCAAAATTTAAAACCAAAAATTTTAATTTTTTTTAAAAATTTTTTTAATATTATTAATTTTTAATTTATATAAATTAGCTAATTTTTAATAATAATTAGCTATTTTCCGTAAATGCCGCGCTCGGCTTAATTAATTTAAAAATAATTAATAATTAATTAAAATAATTAAATTTAAATTAAAAATATATTTTAAATTAAATTATAATTTTTTCGGCTTAAATAAAATATTTAATAATTTTAATTTTGAAAATTCGATCGATTTCGAAAATTTAATTAATTTCGAAAGCAGCGGCGAAAAATTAATATAAAAAAAGATTTTAATTTTGATTTTTTTTTTAAACTTCGAAAAAATTTCGATTAAAACTAATTAAAAATAATTAAAAAATTAAAAATTTATAAATCAAAAATATATTATTTAAAAAAAAAAATAAAATTTTTATTATTAATATTTTTATTACGGCTTGCTATTATTTTAGCGTATGTTTTTAATTTAAAAATAATTAATAAATATTAAAAAAAATTTAAAATTAAAATTAAAAATATATTATTTATATTTAATATATTTATATTAAGCCGAAAATTATTTTTAATTAAATTTATATAAATAAATCAAATACGCCAAGTATTATAAATAACTAAAAAGCAAATAATAAAAGCCGAAAAAAAAATTAGCAACAAAAACTAAAAAAAAAACCAATAACAAAGACCGAAAAAAAATTAATAATAAAAATCGAAAAAAAAATAGCAAAAACCGAACCGAAATCGAAAGCAAAAAAATTTGTAACAAATGCAATATTAATTGCAACAATAATATTAATTGCATTTATTATATTTTTTACAAAATTAAAATATTAAAATCAAATTTTAAAATTTTAAAATTAAGCCAAAAATTTATTAAAACTATATTGATTAATTTTATTATTATAATAATAATTAATATAATTTAAATTTAAATAATTAAAAAATATATAATTAATAAATAGCCCAAAATTTTTTTAATAATATTTATATTTAATTAAATTAATTTGTTTAATATATTGCGCAATTATAATTTTATAATTAAAAAATTAATTTAACTTTATAATTTTATTAAGCTAGCTGTCGGAGCCACGGGGTTGATTATGCTTTCGACGCGGGGCACAGCTTGCTATTGCAATATGCTTTTTACGTCGTTTAAATAATTTTGTATTAAAAATAATTTAAATAAAAGCGAGGCAAAAAATATAAGCAAGATATTGCCGCACGTCACCGCCTCCCAAGCGATCCCGATAATTAGCCGAACTTTATAAGTTAGGCCAATTATACGGGATCACACGTGAGACTAATTAATATAATTACCAACATTAGCAAATCGCTTTTTTTAAAATTAGTTTTATATATAAAATATTTATTAAAATTATTATTTTCGCAAAAGCGGCCAAAAAAAAAAATTAATATAAAAATAACAAAAATTAAAATAATTTATTAATTAGAATTTTAAGCTTAAAATTAAAATTAAAATTTATTAAATTAAAAAGAGCCTGCTAAAGATAATAATAATAATAATAAAACAATATTAAATTCCGATTAGTTTTCGAGTTAATATAAAAATAAAAATAATAAAATTATAAAAAAAACAGTAAATTTTAACTGAGCTTTAAATTAATTAATTATAATTTTTTTAAAATAAAACTAAAATTAAAAATTTATTAAATTTAATCGAAGCAATAAAAGCCGAAATAGTTATAATAAAAGCAAAAAAAAAAATAATTAAAATAAATTTTAATATATAAGGATCGATAGAACAGAGTGAAGAAGCCATAATAAATATATTTCTAGAACAAAACTAAAAGCTAAAAAGCTTTTTCGAAAATTTTATAATTTTATATTATTTTTTATTTAGATTTATGTATCGCTATATTAATTATATTATTTAAAAAATATTTATGCAAACTTTATAACGATTCCGTAAGCCTTTTGCTTTTTAATAATATTTTCTTTTTTGGGAATTATAATTTTATAATTTTATTAATTATATACCAACATTTATTTTTAGCGATCCAATTGAATTTCCAATTTTATTTTATGCGAATGCTTAGCTTATGCGATCTCAACTTTGTATTAAGTTGCAATATCGCCTAATTAATAATTTAAAGCTTAATTATTCATATTATTTACTTTAAAAATAAAATAATAAACATTTTTTTTATAAGCTTATATTTAATAATAATAATATTTTATAGGCGTAACGAAAACAAAATATAAATTGCTTATTGTAATATTATTATAAAGCTATTTATAATTAATAATAATAAAATAATAATAAAAGCAAAATTGGTAACAAAAGCAATTCCAATAATAAAAACAATAATAATATAGCTAATCTAAACCCTCGAACTTTCGAAAATATATATATATTTTTTTTTTTATTTATTTTATTTTTTTTTTAATTTTTATTATTTTTATTTTTATTTTTTATTTTTTGCTTTTTCTTTCTTTTTTTGCCCCTGCATTTCGACTATTATTAATTTTATTTTTAATTTTAATTATTATGATTTTTCCTCGTCGTCGTGCAGCTAAAACAATTATTGTAATAAAATTTGCTGCTGCTTTTTTTTTTATTAAAGCGCCGCTGCTATTTGCGTTATATTAAAAAATAAGCTAAAAAACCTAATTAGCGCTGCAAGTTTTTTTTTGTAAACTTAACGGCGTGTACGCGCTGCCGTAAATAAAAAACTAATTGCATTAAAATAAGCTTTTTTTTTTTATATTGCATCGCTAAATATTAATTTTTTATAAATTTTTTAAAAATATAATAAGCGCTTTAATAAATTAATAAAGCTTGCGAACCGTACCTATATCAAAATAACCAAAAATAATATTTTTGATATTACGCTTTTTTAAAGATTTTAAAAATTTTTTATTATTAATATCGAAAAATATATCCGTCTTCGAGCCCGCCGCGATACAGGTAAGCGTTCGATCGACATTATTAATATTTTAGATGCTTTGCTAGGTTATGCTAAATTAATAAGTTTAATTTTGAAAAAAATATTAAATATCGCTTGCTTTTAAATAAAAATTCGTTATTTTTTCAATAAAACTATATTAATATTTATAAACAAATCTTTTTTTTATTATTAATAATAAAATATAATAAAAAAATTTAATAATGCTTTTTTATTTAATTAAAATTTTATTAAAACGAAGAATAATAACAAAAATAACGGCGATAATGCAGCATAATATAATGCAATATATTATAAAAATTTATATAAAAAATAAAATAATAAAAATAATATTTGTAATACGCAAGCTATTTGGCTAAACATTTGAAACTTATATAATTTTTATTTTTTAATATATTATAATGCATTTCCAATATAAAAAAAAAATTTTATCCATAATTTTGCTCGTAGCTTTATAAATAATAATTATAAGCTTATCTATAACTTTCCAGTTTGGAATCTTATATTAGTTTATTAAAGATTTGTATAATTCAACTTTTAATTTCAGTTTACAAATCGCAGCCAAAGCCTAATTTTAATTTTTAAAATTATTTTAATTTTAAAAATTTTATTTTATTTTTTTTTTTTCTAAAAGGCTTACTTTATTATTATATTAATAAAATAGCAATAAAATTGCTTTCTAATGCAATTCTTTAATATTTTCGCAGCTTTTTAAAGGCATATTTTAAATGTTTAAATAATTTTTAGATATTATTATTAAGCAAATAATTTATTTAGCGAATTTTATATATAATTATGCCGTTTTTTTATTAGTAATTTATAATAGTTTTTATATCGAACTTTTGCTTTAAATTAGCTTCGTCGATTGTCGGCGGGAAAAAAATAATATTCGCTTGTTCGTAATAAAATTTAAATAAAAATATATAAAAAATATTATAAATTTTTTAGCTTAATAAAAGCTTTAATTAGTATGCAAAGGCCTTGTTATCCATAATAGCTTATATTATAAAAAAGCTAAAATATTTATGCTTAATTTTATTTTATATTTTAAATTTTTAAATATTTTTATTTTTTAATAATATTATATCGCTTACGTTAAAAATTCGATACGTATGCTTCGCGTTATATTAGCGCTGCTATGCTTTTTATATTTTGGTTCAAAATTTAATTAAAATTTATTTTATAATTTTTATTTTTTGTTTTTGCTAACAGTACGGCAAAGATTTTTTTTTTTAATTTATCGTTCTCGACAAAGCTAAATAATATTTTTAAATAAAATTTATAAATAACGTAAAATAAAATATTTTTAATTAAGCTATGCTAAATATTATTATATGCAAATTGGTTAAAAGCAGCTTGCTGCATTAATTATTATTTTTATAAAGCTAAGCAAAAATATAATAAATAATTTTCGACCGATATCTAGTTTAACGACGCTAAGAAATGCTTTGTTTATAAAAAAAAAAAAATTGTATTTTTTATAATTATATAAAAAAAAAAAATATAAAAAAGCAAAAGCTACGTTTAAAAAAAAAATTTAATAATTGCTTTAGTATTAAATATAACAAACGCTTTAATAAAAGCTTTCGTTAATATTTTATTAATTATAAAAACAAATTTAAAAAAAAAAAAAAAATTAAAATAAAGCGGATTTTAATATTTTTAAAACTTTTCTTATTAATATTTTCGATAACGAAAACGCTTTTAAAAATTTTATTTTTAAGCAAATGTTTAATTTTATAATCTTGTTCGATTTTTTTATTTTAAAACAAATTATTTATATTATTAACTTTTTTATTAATTATGCTTTTTAATATTATTTTATTGAATATAACCCTCTTATATTTTTGCTTATAATATTTTTTAAGCCTAGTTTGTTAAATAAAAAGTTCCGTTAGGTTATATATAAAAATGCAGATCCCTTTATATATACTGCGAATGCCAGCAAAAGCAAATATATTGCTTATATCTTCTTTGGTATTATAATTAATATTAGCGTTTTTATAAAATCGATTGTTAAATATAATTAATATTTTGCGTATTAAAAAATCGATTCTAATATTATATTCGATCTTAGCACTTAAGGCAGTATTAAAATATAATTCGGCATAGGCGCTATTAATTTTATTAATTTTATTTACGTTCCTATATTTATTGGATTAGTTAAATTTTATATAATCGACGTAAATATCCTATTTTTATTTTGCTTAGCAAATATAGATTAATTTGGAATTTATTATAATAATATTAAAAATGTTTTAATTATATTATTTGGAAATGTTTCGATTTTTCGCCAATTCGATTACGCATTTTTAATTTGAAATAATTTATTTAAATTTTTAAAAAATATATTTAATAAAAACAACGAGCTATTTTTAAAAAATACGTTTTATAAAAATAAAAAACCTTTATTAAATATGTTCTATAAAAATAAAAAGCTTTTATTAAATATATTTTATAAGCATAGCATTTTATAATCGAATATATTTTACAACGATCCAATTCGTTAATATAATTTTTTAATAAACAAATTCTGCTTTTTAATAAAAATTAAATTATATTAATTGCATTAACGCTTCGGCCATTTATCGATCGAAAGATTTAAACGCGTTCTAAAACGATCTGGCTATAATATTAATATTTAAGCATTATAACATTTAATTAAATATTACGCTTATTGTTAAAAATATAAAAAATCGCCAAATAAATTTAGATTTGCAATTAAAAATAATATTAATTTTAATTATTTTATATTTATTAATATTTTTTATATTAATAATAAATTTGTTTTATATATTATTAACAAATTAATTGGTTTCCAAGCTAGCAAATAGCTTAAAAATATTTTAGCTAAATATATATAAAATAATTTTTGCATATATTAAATTGATATTTATTTTAAATTATTTGATTTTATTATTTATAACGCCGGAAAAAGCTTTATTAGCAAAAATTTTAAATATTTTATTATTATAATAAAAATTTTAATTAAAGCTATATTTGTCGAAGCATATTAATTAATTGGGAAAGTTAAGCGCTATTATATTATTATACGCCGAGCTTATTAAATTATTTTTAAAAAGCTTTTAGATTTTAATAAAAATATAGCGTTATAAATAATTTTTAAAATCGTAAATAATATAATAAAACCAAATAAATTTATATTTATGCTTTTCGTTTTTAATGCCTATTTATATATATTATAATTTAATACCCCAGCCCCAACTATTGCCCAACGCTTTACTGCAACCAAAAAGGCAATAAACGAAATACGTAATCTTCGAGCATAACGATAGCTTTAAAAAATTTTTAATTAAAGAAATAAATTAATTATTACGGCCATTTACGATTTACCGCTAAACTCTAATGTATTTATATAAAAAAAAAGTAATACAAAATAGATCGGCAATTGGATCGAATTATTCAAGCTTATAACGCTTAATAATAAAATTTGCAAAATAAAAATACTAAATAAATTTATTAATTTTCGTAATATTATAATCAAATTATTTCTATAGGATAAGAAAGATTCTTAATTATCGATAGTTTTTTTCCTAGCTATCTTTTTATTAATTAATATTTCGGCAAAAAAATTATTAATTCAAAATTCTATGGCCGAATTAATTAAATTAATTATATTATTATCGCGACAACGAGAACAATCTTGCAATAATGCTATATTAGCATTATTGGCCAATATTTCGATTTATTTAAAAAACAATTTAATTTTGCTATTAAAATCGCTATCGAAATTATTTATCGAATTGCTATTAATTAAAAATTAATATTTTGCTTTTCGACAAAAAAAAACTTAATAAACTTTTTAAAAAAAAATGTTTTTAAACTAATCTTTTTTAATAACATTTTTTTTAATATTCGGATTTTTAATTCCCGCTTTATCGACAAAGTTAAATATGCCGATATTAGCTCCGCTTTCGAAAAATTGCGATTAATTATATAAACATATAATAATAATAATAAAAAGCTTATTTTGATTTAATTATTTATTATTTAACGTATTAATTAAAAATTTATTTTATTAATTATTTCGATGCTTTTTTTTATAAGTTATAATTTTTATTTATAAAATATATTATAAGCCTATATTTAGTTAATAATAAAGCTAAACCGTGATTTTTATATCCGTTCGCCTAAAAAGCTAAAGCTTGCAAATAAAATAATTTTTAAAATAATTAAGCTTTTTTATAATATATCGAAAGCCGATAATCATTAGTTTAAAATCTATTATTAGCATTACATAAATAAGC